>VZRF01015423.1:833209-846108 GCA_013396875.1 Vireo altiloquus | reverse complement strand
TCCAAGGTGATGTTAAAAACTTGACAGGTTTATTATTGGTATGTTAAAATGTAACCACAGTTTTGAAGTAACCACTAATAATAATCAGCTTAAGTGCTGACATTTTAAATTGGGGAAGGGAAGAAGTTTGTCTTCACAAAAGATGAGCTGCAGCTTAAAAATTTTACATTATTTCTTCACCTGATCTTTATGCTCGAGAAAGGCAGTTTCAAGTTCTTGCCACCCAGACACTGGCACGAGTGTATATTGCACATGGTCACATTGAAACAAAGCCTGCAAGGAAGCAACAACAGCTGTTAGCAAAGGGCAGGTGAAACAGCCTCTCCTGCAATGCTACATCACGCTCTGATTTTATTCCAGACAAATCTTTAAAATAAAGACATTCAAAGTGATAAAACTACATGAACTCTGAGACTGTGACTCACCAGTTTTCAGTGCTGTAACTCACGGAAACAAATGTTACAAAAGCAAATTAAACCTCCCCCTTCCCCCAGTTCAAACCCATTTATAGGATGCCAGGGCATACACATTTTCTGGTACTTTCAGGCTGCAGTGATAATGAACCAAGACTTACTTGGAGTATTTTACAGGCACATAATGCATCAACATCTGAAGCAACAAGAAGAAGAACACGCTGCAAAAATAACAAAATAATAGCATTAATATAGGTGCCAAATAGAGTGTGCTGGTATATGAAATGCACAGAACACTAAGACACCAGAAATTCAGATAGAAACCATCATAAGCATAAACGGGATTGCTTCTGAAAGGACACTGCACCCAAAATTAACCAGTATGGATCCCTGACAATATTAAAAAAAAGTAACTCCACATACCCAAAATATGTCAGCTGCTCTAGGAAAATGTAACTACTCAGATTCCTCTGAACCTCACATACTTTCGAAGTTTCAAAACTAGTCAAGCCCTACAGTTATTTTCGTTGTGTCTAGAAAGGCCTTAATTTTCAGCACAGATCTGCAACAGTTTTGCCTAAAGAAAATCTGTAGCAAAAGCAAGAGCACGGTAACTCAGGAAATAAATTCTTTTGCCTAAATCATGGTTGCCTGGTATGGTTTTTTTCGTTTGTTTCGTGAGAGTGTTGTTTTTTGTTTGGGGGGAGGGTGTTTTGAGATTTTGTTCACTGCTGGAGAAATTAAGATAAATACTTTCATTTTCACAATCCATATTATTTCACTGGTAGAAATGCCAAAAGATTGTTCAACAAAAGCTTCACCACCTCAGTGTACACATCCACTGTGAACGGAGTTAAGCAAACCAGGGCTAAAAACAAAAGTAGCAGACAGAAGTGCCACAAGAAAGACTGCAAGAAAAACACTAAAGATGGCAGAAAATAGTATTTAGCGTCTGCGTAAATAACACCAAAACGGTTGTAAAGACATTAAAAAATTAATTCATAGATATCATAGTTAAGCATGACATCCAGAACACAAAAAAACACTTGTGAGGAAGGAGGTGAACTTTAAGTGAAATCCCTGAAGAGATCTCACCGCGCTGACGCTGCTTTGTCTCGGGTTCCCGTGGGTAGGGAAGGGGAAAAATACCCGGGAAAGGGATTTTTATGGTCCGGGTGACTGCCAGACCCACCGCCCTCAGCGCGGCCTCCTGCCCGGTGCTCCCCGCCACCGACCCCCGCCCCGCAGCCCCCGGAAAGAGGCCACCACCGCCCCAGAGCACCGGAGCGCCTCAGTCGCAGCCGGCAGAGCCAGGGACGCCCCGCACCAACCCTGCGCCGTGAGGCGGCGGGAACCGCGGCAGCCCTGAGAGGGGAGAGCCGAGGTGAGAGAGCCCTGAGGGGAGGCGGCTCCGTCCGCCGCCGGGGCGCTTGGGGTGCCACCCCCGGCCCCGGTCACGGCCCGCTGCCCGCACCTGGGTGACGATCAAGTCGTAGAACTCCCGGCGGCAGTCGGAGACGAACATGGCGGGAACGGGCGCGCGGCGGGAACGGGCGGCAGCCACGGCCCCCCCCGCTCAAACTGGGCGCCAAAGGAACTCCGTGTCCCATTGGTCCGCGCCTCACGGAGCGCCGGCCAATAGGAACGCACCCACCGCACCTCCTCCGCGAGAGCCACCCAACCCCTTTACGGGACTTCGCCAATGGGACGGGGAGAAGGCGGTGACGATTTACACTGCTGACCAATCCCAGGAGGGTCTCTGCCGGAAGGACCCTCCTAGGTCTTGTCGCGGCGTCCGCCATCTTTGCTGCGGGCAAATTGTTTGCTTTGCCATTAAAACGAGCCCGGCGAAGGGGCGCAAGGGCCACGCCAGCACCCGGTGGCCGAAGGGGAGCCAAGAGGGTAGAAGGGACTCCCGGCGATGGCTGCCTCGAGGGGCGCGAAGGGGCGCGATCCGCCCTCACCCGCAATGGCCGCCAGAGCGGCCGGCGCCGAGCGGCACGCTGGGAGGGGCGGGGCCGTGGGTGGGGCCCGGCAGAGCCCGTGAGGCGAACGAGCGGCCTTGGACCGGCCCGGTCCGTCCCGGCCGCCCCGAGGGAGCGCCCAACGCCGCCGCCGCCATGGTGAGGCCGGGGGGCGGCCGGGGAGGTGCCGCGTCACGGCGGCGACACTTCAGGAGCCCTTAGTGGGTGCTGTGACACTTTGTGTGTTGTGGATACTGATTAATGCGTTCTTCTCTGTGTGTTGTTTTTTCCTCTCTAGTTCTCTTTTAATATGTTTGACCACCCCATCCCTCGGGTGTTCCAGAACCGCTTCTCAACCCAGTACCGCTGCTTCTCGGTATCTATGCTTGCCGGACCTAATGACAGGTCAGATGTGGAGAAAGGCGGGAAGAGTATGTGCATGTTTTATTTTGACTAATAAACCTGTTGGAAGAGTGTTTGTGAATAGTGTCGAGTAATGCTGTTTTCGGCCAAGACAGCAGAAGCGTTGAAAACATGGTGACAGAGTGCTGAGCACCCTGGGTGGGGCTTTGAGGAAGGAGGAGGGGTCATCTTCCATTGCATTACTCGGTAATTAAAAATGCTTACCAAGTGAGTCGGGGTTTATGAGCATTAGAGGGAGACAATCCTCTTTTATAAAGTTTCTTGTTGCAATCTTGGATCTAATGTAAGCCATGGAAATTTATGATTAAGGACTTTCTGCCCCCACCGTGTTGTACCTCACTCAATTTCTATGAAGAAAATAATAGATTAGCCAACTTAATTTTCAGGCTGTCAGAGTAATACTATGTTGTTTTGAGTTGGTATGGATTGAAGAGCACCTGTGAGCCCAAACAGATAAAATTAGCTTTGGGAAAATTTTTCTTTAGTCATAGTATTGTAAAACATTGTCTTTTATTTTTCTCTGATTATAATTCTGAAATCTCCACATAGCAGGGATATTTATCATGACTGATTCTACTGAACTCTGTCTAAAAATGAATTTGTGGATTTTAGAATCTGCCCTTTTTTTGAAGGAGATTTTAGAGAAAGGAAGGATAAAGTTTTATGTTATGTACTCTCATACAGATGTGCTTTTCCTAATTTTACATTCTTATTAATTTTTGCAGTAATTATGCCACCATCAGCTTTGGATCAACTCAGTAAGTGAATACTTCATTCAACATTAATAACAACATTAGAAATAGGAGCAAATGTGTAGGCAAATACCACAGTATTTTAGTTATCTATTCAAGTCTTTAAATAGAGAATAATTAGTTTAAAAATGTGAGAATAATTAGTTTAAAAAAAATAATTAGTTTAAAAAACGTATTTTGAAGGTGTTTTTTCTGTCACAGTTAACAGGACTTGTCTATCTTCAAGTACAGACATCTGCAGTGTTGGGCTACCTGAGCATTTAAAGTTCTGAGTGTGATGCCAACACCGTATTTTAGTATCTCTGTAGTTTTGAGCAGTTGGAATAATGGTGTGAGGAGAATCCTCTCCTATAGTCTGGCCCATTCTCTTGGTGAGGTTTGATCTCTGAAAGCTTCAGAAGTGTGCTAGTGGCTTTTAACAAAGAAAATTTTTTTCCCCTTTCTCACCAGGCCGCCTTAATATTACTTACCCCATGCTGTTCAAGCTGACCAACAAAAACTCAGACCGGATGACACACTGTGGAGTGCTCGAGTTTGTGGCTGATGAGGGCATATGTTACCTTCCACACTGGGTGAGTTGTGTCATGCTGGACTGTCAGAACCTGAAAAGTAGGATTAGCGAGTTGCCAAGTTTAGTATTAAGGAGGTGGAATGTTTCCTGGCAGTGCCTGTCTCTGCTGGTCATGTTCCTACAACAGCCTTCAGTTCTGGCTCAGGCTTCCCTCTGCAAAAGTTTAACTAAGCACAGCAGACTGCTTTTTAACATGCACCTGACTGTTCATCCTGAAATTGAATATACACGAGAACTGGTATACACAGGAGAGAGATTTGAAAACATCAGACATATTGATAGGGCTTTGTGTGTTTGTTTCCATTCTTGCAGATGATGCAGAATTTGTTGCTGGAAGAAGGAGGCCTGGTGCAAGTGGAGAGTGTTAATCTGCAAGTTGCTACTTACTCAAAATTTCAGCCACAGAGTCCAGATTTTCTTGACATCACCAATCCCAAAGCTGTGTATCCTTCCTATTCAATTATGGAATAAGGGGAAAAAAATTCTCTTCCAAATTGGAATGATCAAACAGAGCTGGCTTATCAGGTGTGACTCATACACTTCCAGTAGTAGATGGCCACTGCTGCTCCTTCTGAAAATAAAAGGGATGGAGAGCTGATGTACAGAGGTGTGGTCAGCTGTTGGTACAAAGTGTGGTCTGGAGTGAAGAAGGAGTGTTGGCTTAAAATCCAATGAGTTTTGAGTGTCTCTTTGAAGAACTTGTACGCCCTAATATTTACTAAAATCCTGTCTGCAGCACTGATAACTTTTAAACCATGTTTGAAAAACCACAGATTGGCAATCTACAGTATGGTAACTTTAAAGCTTTGATGTTTCACTGGAAACAAATACTTCATCTTAACATACTCCAAAGACTGGAAAATGCTTTGAGAAATTTTGCCTGTCTAACTACTGGAGACGTTATTGCCATCAACTACAATGAAAAGGTATAGTTGAGGGTTATAGACTGAGTTACAATAGATGTGCTTTTTTTATGCTTAATGCAATTTTAAAATATCTATTGCTGTTTCAGATCTATGAGCTTCGGGTAATGGAGACCAAACCAGATAAGGCTGTGTCCATCATAGAGTGTGATATGAACGTAAGTTAAAGCTGATGCAGAAAGTCTGCTCTAACTGTGTCCTCCCAGGAGGAGAGGGCACTTGTGCCCTGCATCCCCAGCCCCTCTGATGCTGCAAGAAAGGTGCAATCCATGGGGTAGGGAAGATGACTCCTTTGAGAGTACTCGTGTGCCTTTCTAACCCCATCTGTGATCTTGATTAGCACCTTATGTACCATCAGGTGACTGCAGTGCCTAGAATTTCATGTTTAGTTTCAGCATGTTTTATCTGACTTTCACTTAATAGCCTTGTCTTGACTCATACTCCAGTGATGTTGTTTTACTGCTCTGTTTCAATTACATGCTAAGGTTCATTCCTAGGAGGCTTGGTCTTTTTTTAGTGCTGAGTTAAAACATTTAACAAGCAAACCTCAGTTCTTTTCAGATCAAAGTTAATGGAGCTTTGAGGAATAGTAGTATAAAGCTTACGATTTAAAGAAGAATGTTAATCATGTTTTTTTCATGCTTTTTGTAAATAGGTGGATTTTGATGCTCCTTTGGGATACAAAGAACCAGAAAAAAGTGCACAACACGAAGAGACCACAGTAGGTTAAGCTTCTGTTCTTCCAGAATGTATTCCCTTGAAGTCAGCATTGCTTGTGGGGGGAGCAGTGAGTGCCAACATAATTTTTTTTCTTTAAACAAGTTGTTAAGTTTTAATTTTACTTACCAGAAGCTTTTGCATGTGTTACAAGATTGTTGTTTACCAACTTGTTTTTGGAAAGGGATTGTTCTGAAGTTTTCTTTGGCCAGAAATACTTGGAACTGTTTTCATGTTATGAGCATGTCAGAACATGAACACAATAAACTTGTTTTTCCCCCTCACAGGATGTGGAAGCAGACCACAGTGGATATGTGAGTGACATAGGATTTCGTGTAAGTCCCCTATTTCTGCTGGTTTCTGAATGCTGTAAAATGGTGAGGGAAAGTTGTTCTGAACAGCGGCAAAATATTCCTACCTGTTCTTACAGGTGCTTGTTATTTAACTGGCAAGTGCCTGTGAATATTTTATGTGATCACAGCCAGGAACAATATGACTTGCTCTCTGCAAAGGGCAGATGGGAGACTGAAACAGACCCCTACACCCACGATTCATCAGCTTATATGTACCAAAGGAAGAATGCAGAAATAAATAACAAAATTAAAATTTCTGTAAGCTTTTACAGAATATCATGTCCTTGTGCAGTGTGCTTTCAAATGCCAGGAGTTAAATAAAAACCTGTTATGTATCCACAGGCATTCTCTGGATCTGGGAACAGATTGGATGGCAAGAAGAAAGGTGTGGAGCCCAGTCCCTCACCAATTAAACCAGGAGACATCCGAAGGTATATCTTTTTCATTCAGTAGTCAGCAAGAGAAGGATCAGTGTGTGAGCAGAGTTTTTGTTTTTATCCCTGCTCCTGCAATAATAACAAACTAATTTCATCGTGAGTTTGCCTATAGAAAATAGATAGTCTTATCCATAGGCTAATGAATGGCCACATGCCAGTGGCCAAGCTTCCACAACAATTCCAGTATTTGATTGTTTACTTATGCAATCTGTGCCTACCTTCAGAAAATAATTCAGTGGTTTAACTCTGGAATTATTTAGAAATGAAAATGTGCAGTCAGTGTTGGTACAACACTGACAGACACAGAATAGGTCTCTCTGTGTTCAGTTCAATGGTAGGTATAAAACTTCATAATATCTTTATGCTTCTTTTCCAGAGGTATTCCCAACTATGACTTCAAGATTGGTAGAATCACATTCATTAGGAATTCACGTCCACTGGTCAAGAAAGTGGAAGAGGTAAATAAAGTTGAATCTTCCCCAGTTTTGCGCAGAATTAGAACATTAGAACTGGTCTAAGTTTGTGGCCCCTCTCTCTCTCCCCTTGATTTTTTTACAGCATGTTCTGTTAAAAAGTGGTAGTAGTTTTGAGTTACATGAAGCAACCTCTGCTGTCCTTGTTACTGATGGAAAAAGATTGGCCTGGTATCTCTTTATTAGGCCAGGGTACACTCCTTTAAGTTGGCTGAAAGGTCACCAAAATGCTCCTATTTTATTTTCAGGAAGAAAGTGGGTTTTATCTAGATTAAAGATGTGAAATGTCTGCAGTCAGTGGCTGCTCTGATGGAGTATTCTTGCTAACAATCCTTCAGCTTTCATCACACACAAGCATTGAGCAAAGAGGTAACAACCTTTTCTCCCTCTTCCCTTTTGCAGGATGAATCTGGGAGCCGGTTTATTGCCTTTTCAGGAGAAGGCCAGTCCCTGCGCAAGAAAGGAAGAAAGCCCTAAGTTGTGGTACCTTCAGCTAGTTAGGGGGAAAATAAAATAACAGTTGCAGCATCTTGGATCTTAGTTATTGCAGTTGAGAGATCGTTTTGCAACACAGGAACACTTAATAGGTGTTTTGGTTTCGGTTTCATGTTTAGAACTGGAGACGTCAGTTCTGGGAATTTGGAAGAAGCTTTTTGTATGTGTTGTAAAGATGGAAACGTAGATCTCTGATAAACCTGAGAAGCAAAACTAACAAGCTTTACCTTACTAAGGGTCTGGTTCTTAGACTACATCCTCCCCTCATCTCCCGAGTGATGATGGTCTCATGTTGCTCTGTGCTTGGTATTTTCCTCCCTCTATATATATTTTGCCACAATTTCAGGTCAGCTTTTTGGTGTGGTGCAAATGAAGGGTGACTTTGGTGTTTAGGACTTTTGTGCAGGGAGTCTCTTTGAGCTTAGCTTCAGGTGTCGGGTTATTAATCATTCTAAGCAAACCCTCTGTAATTGCTTTTTATATTTATAATTAATAACACGCCTTTTAATAGTTCAGATACGATAACGTAGTGTAGCCATCTCATCGCACGCGTAGGGAGAGGAGAGACCCAGCTGCTCTGCCCGGTGCCGCTTTGGAACGGCGCGGGTGTATCCTGTGTGCCCTCCGGTCTGCCGGCGAACGTTCCCGGCTGCGACCCCTGCGCTGTCCTGAGAGTCGAGTAAAGGTTGCTCGTCCCCAGCCGCGTCCGTGTGGTGATTTCCGATAGACCAAGGGGCGGGGCCGCCGGGCGTCCGACAGCGCGTGTCACGTGCCGCCCACCGCGCAGCCATTGGCTGGCGGGCCCGGGGCCGGTTTGTGCCGCCCCTNGGGGGCGGCGGGGCTGGGAGCGGGACTGGGCGGGCGGCGCGGCTCAGCTCAGCCCGGCCATGTCCGTCCGCAGCCGCCGCGGCCGTGCGAGGACTACTGGGGGGAGTGGAAGCATTGCCGCGGGCTGCGCCACGCCTTCCACCACTACTACACGCACGGGGAGCTGCCGGATTGCGGCCGCTGGCGGGAGGACTACGAGGCCTGCCGCGCCTGGGAGAGGGACCGCGCCACCGCCGCGCAGGTACCGCCGCCGCTCCTGGCCTGCCCGGGGCTCTGTAGGCCGGGGCTGCTGGGACAGAAACCCCGCAGCTGCGGGGGTTGGGGAGGGTTTGGAAAGGCAGGCGCCGGCTCGGAGAGGAGGTGGGTAGGATTGTCTTAAAATCCAGTGAAAGATCCAGGGAGTATTTCCAGTTTTCAGCTGTAAAAGCTCTTGTTTCTGTTACTCTGACATTTCCTTCCTAATAGGAAAAGCCGCCCCGTTACAGGCAAAAGGCATTCCTGGGGTGTCCAGAAATGCCCCTGGCTACAGCCCCGTGGACGCTGGAGGACATGAGCCCTGCAGCACAGGCTACAGCGGAACTCCAGGCAGCCAGGACAGCTTCTGGCGGGGAGGGTTCCGCACAAGTGGTAGTTTCCTTCACAACGTAGGAGCCAGACGCAAAATACAAATAAGACTTAGTTAAAAATTTGTATCCTGAGTTACTTAGATAGCATTTAGCACTTCTCCTTAAGTATGATAAATTTCTATTTCTCCTTTTATCTCGAGTATTCACAGCAGGAAATCAGCTCTGCATGACTGGAATATCCAACACTACTATTGTAATGGGTTTTTTTCCTGTATTTCAGGAAGCTTTGTGCAAGAGTGAAAGAGCTCGAATTATGGAAAAAGAGAAATATGCTCCAGTGTGGAAGCTCAGGAAGAGCCCACCATCTGACTGGTATCTACCACTTGACGATGACAAATCAAATTAACAAGACTGTTTTCTCTGTTGGTCAGTGACATAATACACAATTCAGACTTGTGCTGGGTTTCTTTTTTTCCTTCCACATCATCTTGAAGTTATACAACTGTAGCTCTGCCCTGCAATACTTTAGCACTCACTCAAAAATTCTGAAATTTTATTTAAACACAGTATATTTAAAGGGAGATATGAGGTACTTAATTTGATTGTGGTCTTTTACTGCTGTCTTACACTTCAGGATTTCATCTCAGCAGGCAACTGATTCCAAACTAAGCAGGCAACTAATTCCAAATTAATGCATAGATGATCTAGCTCTGAGGGCCTCTCGCCCTACCAGCTGGCATTGAGCACTTTTGGAACAAGGTACCCACCCCAGGCCTGCCAGATGGGGGGAAAAAAACCCAAGCTGGGACTCCCCTGCCAGCTCAGGACAATCCCAAACACTGGCATTTAAAATACATTTCCCAGAATCAGGATTGTGGTGGTTCAAGAGCTTCTCACCTCAAGGAAGGTGCTGCACACCCTGAAACTGCCCCTGTGTGGAACTGCTCTTGAGTGGTGGTGTGTGTTGTGGCAGCATTCAAAACTACTTAAAAATAAAGGTTTAAACGAATATAGAAAGACATCTGGTTTTGTTTTAGTGCAAACCCATGGAAACTTAGTTGCAACAGTTACATGGCAATATAAGAAGTATTTTAAAATTGGCTCTGCCACTGTATAAGGTCGTGTAGCTTTGCCAGGTGTGTTATAACCTGCATAGTCATTAGAAAACCCCAACCACAGAGATACTTCATTTATTGTTTTTACAGTCACATCCTGCAGTGTTATAACCTGAAGGAAAAATTGTTTATTTTTATTCCAATCTTTCTTCCTTCAGTCGGCTGAGCACCTGCTGGCAGTTGAACCAGGAGCTCCTCCATCACTGTGTGTACACCTTGGTGATGTCAATGCACTTTCCTTCGGGGGGATCATAGCCAGGAATGGGAGGGGTGTAGCTGGGTCCATCCCTCTCGAAGGGGAAAAGTCCCTCATCCCTTCGGATTGCTGCCTGGTACAGCTCCTCGGATTCCAGGCGCAGTTCCTTCAGTGCCTCCTGCTGAGATTCTACAAGGGCCTTAATTGCTTTCTTTTCTGCCTCATCTTGTTTCTGTTTAAACAAACACCACTTCTTCAAAAGTAAAACTCTTCTTTCAGACTCTTCAGGAGAAAGAGCAGGAAGACTTCGCACCCTGATAAAGAGAAGGATAACACTGAAATAGAGAAATAGCCTAACTCCAGAGACCAAACTAAGAAAACCAAACTGATGAAACCAAAAACCCCACCAAACCCAGAGAATACATTGCATTTACCAATCATTAAGTCAGTCTGTGAGGTTTTCCAGTCAGTATAACAGGAAATGCATGTTACTGTTTTATCATTATTTTTAGCAAGAACAAATAGTATTTCCACATTTTTCTCCTCATGGAAGTGGGTAAGGTTTTGTAGCAAGGCTGGTACTATGTTGAAGTTGTGCAGAGAAAGAAATTCACTGTGAGTGCAGACACATGGTGAAAGACCTACTGACCTGTTGCTCTCTGAGTACTTAAGTGGTGTTATAAAATCCTCAATTGGAATCAGTTCTGGGGCAGCTTTTTCCAACTTTTTAATCTTTTTCTTCATACGCTCCTTCTGTGCTTGCTCCTTCTTCACATCCACTTTCTTCTTCTTCTTTGGTTGTGCTCTACAAGGGAAATAATAAATGAAAGAAGATATTTTGTCCTTTAATTCAACACCAGGAACTTTCACTTTCCTTTCCTGTGCTTAATTTGGTCCCTGACACACGTTCCAGCCATTAGCTTTATTGATGTACTGTAATTTGCAGGAGCCAGTGTCATGTCTGCTGAGATTTTCTGCAGAGAGAACTGTAACTGCCTGGCAAAAGCAATTCTGTGCTGAACATCAGAATGACCTGAGGAAGTCCCACAAAAATTCAATTAGAATTGTTTTCACTGGCTCAGTGCAACATAGCAGGTTTATCATGCAGTGGCTTGTGCTGGAAAGGACCTTAAACCTCATGTGGTTGTAACCCCCTGCCATGGGCAGGGAAACCTTTCACTAGACCAGGTTGCTCCAAGCCCCATCCCACCTGGCCTTGAACACATATTCCTGTTATTGCACATTAAAGAAGAATGCAAGTGGTTTTACACATGCTTCTAAACTTTCTGCATTTGGAGCCAAGTTGAGGCTGTAGATGTTACTTCTCTTTGCAGATCCAAGATATCAGTGCACACTCCACAAACACAAATTTCCCCTCATTCCTACCTTGCAGGCTGAACATACAACCTTTATGGTGTCAAACAGTCCCTCTCGAATAAGAGCTACCTGTGTATTTTAAATCAAGCTGCATCAAAACAAAACACAGACACCAAAATGTGGCACAGAAATGCATGTGGATGCCTCTGTCTTCAGAGCAAAGCATTTCTGGTTCAGCCAGGTTTTCATTGGTGTCCAGCAGGAACTTCTGGAGCACTGCATAAATCCCAACATTTCCAGTTGCGTTCAGTGGTTGTGCTACCCACGAGCACTAAGTGATAATTGTATCACGTGGTAATTGTATCACCTCTGAACTCTCCACAAGAGCCAACAGTTCCTAACTGCTTTGGCATATAGCAACTTAAACAGGAACAGTTAAAGGTTAAGTTTAGACTTGGAAAAATTTGTATTCCCCCAATGGATGAGAACAAGTGTAGCTCCAAGAAAGCTGCACTCACCTCACAGGCAGGGACGTCCTGAACTCTAACAATGAGCTCTGCCAGTGACTCCCTTGGAGTGGGACCCTCTGGGGCAGCCAGGAGCTGCAGGAAGAAAAGGAACATAAAGCATGAGGAGGAAGTGACTCTGGTGTCAATGATTCTGCACAAGAGCGTTTTTTTTTTTCTTAATATTATTAAAATGATGAGTTTTAAATCATATTCGGCCACTTCATTCACGGCAGGATACAGCATTTGCCCAGAGATGACCTCAAACTCTTGAGCTAGGTGACTGATCCCAAATATGGACTGTTTGGTGTGAGCCCACCGGGTGCCGAGGGGTGAAACAGATAGTTTTTGGATAGGTTATAACAGTTTTATTTTTAACCTCTGACAATGACCCCTCTGAGGAGCTGGTACGGGATAGGTCAGACCACCGCCGCTCAGATTAGGGGAGCGATGCCCACGCTCATATCTCGGCGCGTGTCACGGGAGGTCGAACCGGCCCAGGTGCCAAGGCACGGACTTGTCCAGGTGCGGGGGCCCAGCGCAGGCCCAGCCCGCCGCGGGAGCCCGGGCGGGGGACCAGCCCCAGGAATGGGCGGGAGCGAGCTGGGCAGGCACCGCGCCTAAGGGACGCTTCCCGAGCTCTCTTCCCGCGGTCACGGGGCAGGGGGACCGCGGGCCCGGGCCCGGAGAGCAGCGCCAGCCCTACCTGAGCCGGGCTCCGCGGAGCCCCCGCGCCGCCGCCACCGCCCACATGGCCCCGCTCTGCGCCGTGCCCCGGCCGGCTGCGCTCCGACCCCGCGTCCCCCGTTCCGGGGCACAAACGTTCCGCCGGGCGCCCTACGGGGAGGTC
>VZRF01015423.1:798551-832778 GCA_013396875.1 Vireo altiloquus | reverse complement strand
TGCGGGCAGCGATAGCAACAAGTCCGCACCCCTGCTGTCCTGGCGGACGGGAGCGGAGCCCGGTCTCCGGAGCTGGCCGGGTTCCCAAAGGCCGTGTGGGGACAGCTCGTCCCCCAGGAGGTGGCTGGAGGGGCCGTGCCGCGGCAGCCCCTGGGACTCGTCTCGCCTGGCACAGCGTGTTCGCTGGGCACAGCCGCGCCCGGGCTCTGCAGGGAGGGCTGCGGGCTCTGAGTGAACGCTGAGCTGCTTCCCCCGGCCAGGCACGGCCGCTGGGCTACTTGATGCTTGAGAAAGTGAGGAGGAATAGTTTGGATCGAGTGTAGCCCGTGCAGAAGAGAGAAGGGAGAGGTGCCGCTCGGGATGAGTGTCCAGGCAGGATGAGTGCGGGTCCGGTGCGCTGCACTGACCGCAAGGGTCTCATGTTGCTGAGTACAGTATTAAAGTCCCCAAATGCACTTAGCTGTGCTGTCATTCAGCGTGGCGGGAAAAGTTTCTTTCAAAACAACTCCCTGAATTTATATAGTATCCTGCCTGCCAGTCCTCTGGTGATGTTAAAGAGATGTGTGAGCTAAAACAGTTTAGAGTGAAGTGTTGATATTGACAGAAGGCTCTCTACTTTCCTTGTGTGGCAAATATAGGACGGCATCAGTGTTTATGTAGTATTTACACTGCTTAGGATGAGTTTCTAGATCAATACCTGTACTGTTCCTGGTGAAGCAGTGAGAAGAGATCTAACATGAAGAGCTCACTTCTGTTTATGCAAGTTTTGCCCTCAGATTCATGGCTAGAACTTTATTTCAACTGCAAATTTTGTACTCTCTCAATATATAAATGACATTAGCTGGGCTCATGTAGCTGATTGGTATCTAGAATAAAACTAAGCTGGTGACCAGTTTATTCAAGCTGGAAAAGCATGCTTTGAGTTAAAAACCTCAGTTACAACTTTACAGCTGCCTTTCTGCATGTGTTGTGTTCTTTGTGTTCATGCTGCAGATTTTGATAACAATAATTTACACCTCAGGTTGCCATTCGTGTGGGTCTTAACTTGGCCTGCTCTCCAGGGACTCTATAGGCAGCAGATGGACTCAACCTTGTAACCAGAGGTTGTAGTGAACTGAAGAAATGTGGAAGTGCTTTATTTGAGATGTTTTTTATATTTCTGCTTGGTTACTCTAAACAAATGTAGCATTTACATCTTAATCTCTGGCAGCCTGTGGTCGGACTGTCCTGTGCCTCTGTGTATCTTCAGTGGGAGCACAGGAGCAACTGAGTAAAAACTTTCAGCCTAAGTCCTTGCAGATTGCAGAGATTAGATCTGTAACTTCTTTCCTTATTTCTTTAACAGGTGCACTTTTTGATATGAGTATGTATTTGAAATCTGTAGCAAATTAGAACATGTCCAACCATTGCAGAACACAAGCTTCAGCCAAGCAGGGCTTCATTTATAGAGCCCTGTGATACTTTGCCTGGTGGATAATGCACTATGCAGAGCCTTGATAGTCCTGAATTTTACTCCTGTTTCTGCTGCCGACCTTTTGGGATGAGTTTGGCCAAGACACTTCGTCATAATTTCTCCACCTGCAGACGTTTGCCACCAGTCCCATTTGTGAGATGCTGTCAGGGCTGCAGAGGTGTGCAGGACCGTGTGACAGTCACACAGTCCTGTCCTTGGGGCAGGGAGTGCAGGATAAAAACCAGTGAGTTTAGTCAGCCTCTTCTAATATACCCAGGTTCCAGACCCTCCAGGCATCACTGCATGTGAGGAGTCTCCGTCACTCCTAATGGGCCTCCCTCTTGGCTTTGAAACCTCTTCAGAAAGGGGAGTGAAGAGAATTTACACTGTGTGTGCTGGAGACTGATAATTCTTACTCCTTTGATTTCTGCACGGGCACACGGGGCTGCCTCACCGTTCTTATTTGTGAGTGAGTCCTGATAGCAGGGCTGACTCTTCCACACACCAGATCCAGGTGCTGTCATTCCAGTCTTTTCCTCTTCCCACTCAGTTTTGGGATTTTCGTTTTGCTGAATGGACTAGAGTGATGCTTACAGGCATGCATTCTCCAGGAGATAATAGACACTGGAAGTGAGTGTTGTAGCCAGGAAGTCTGGCACACCTGGGAATTGTGTGCTGCACAGCTGAGATGCTGCGTGCTTACGGTAAAAGCACTCCAGCACAGTTTGGCTCCACAGGTTTTTGCCTTGGAGTTCTTAATGTCACCTTTTCTGAGTGCTTATTGGAATTATTTCTTGCTCAGATGCATTTTCTATAAGCTTTTAATGCACTTAATGTGGGTTTATTAGATTTTGCATGGAATTCTCATTATTGTGTTCCTCTCTTCCATGTGGAAGACTTTGACTTAGACTTTGCTTTGACTTAGAGCAAGGAAGAATATTCAAAAGTGCAGTCTAATGGTGGGGGCAGGAACAGATGACTGTAAGATACAAGTGGTGTGATTGGCTTCTCCCTCCCAGTGTTGCTTCAGTCCCTCTATCCAGATGCGTCATGATCCAGCAGTTGCCTGTACATATTCAACACACAGGATTTTGAGAGCTTAAAGACAACTCGTGCAGGCAAACCCTGATCCCTGTGGGAAAGGAAGTCCCTTGCTGTTCCAAGATACCCTAGCAAGCCCCACGGTGCTGTTCATGCATAACAGCTTGTGGAAACCAGAACCTGCTGTTGTTTAAATATAGGCATGGAGTTTATCTCTCCACGCTGTAATGGTGGAATGTAAATATTTGAATTGATTTGTGAGTCACGTTGAATGTTACATATTCGATGGGCTGGAAGCAAATTGAATAGAAACTCATTCATTTTGAGGTAGAAATTCACCTGAAACGGTTTTTATATTTCATTGATTATTGTATAAAGTTAAACAGCAAACAAAAATTATGCCGTATTTAAAAATACTTTTATTCTTTGGTGGTGTATTTTTTTTTAAAGATGGGACCTTCTCCTTGGGTTTCAATTATCTTACTTGGATCTTTTTGTTCCAAGCATATTTCATTATCAGTATTTCTTTAAGTACATAATGTATATTTGGGTTCTTTAAACAAATAAGCCCACAGGACATCTGGTATATCATAAGGTGTTCTGTTTTTAATGAACCTGGTTTGCCTCCTCCTGCAATGTGATGCTGGGAGCTTCAGTAATTTAAGCTTATCTTTTTTTAGAAATTATTGGAAGAGGTCAGAATGTCTTAAAACACACTGTGTTAGATTTTAGTGTTACTGCTTAAATATCACATTTTGTTTTGGTGCATCATTACTGTTAGGAAACTCAACACATCTCCAATTAGGAGCATGGGAAAGCTTCAGTCACTTTGAAGCAGGGACCTTGTGCCTTTTGGCTTGTTTTAACAGGTGTTAACAACATAATCTGATAAAGACATGAACCTGGGAAAGAAGGTGACTGCTAACAAATAATGGCTTCTTCTTCATTATTTTGGGAAATTGAAGGAAGTGAAGAAAAACCCAGTATCTGTGCTCAATTTATAAACCACTAGTAATATGGAACAAGTCTTAGAGCTTTAACCTGTTACAGTTAGCCAGCACTGTAAATGGCATTCTCTTGATAGTGGTACCCTGGAGGAAAGAGCAGCCTGGTGATGACTTTGTCGTGCTGAATTTCTGTCCTGTGATCACTTCATCTGTTCTTCTATTTTCTTTTTTTTTTCCTTTTAGTAATTGGACATTGGCTACTGGATAGATCATTGTGTATGATTAGTTACCTGTGCAGTAAGATCTCTTCCTGGATTGCAGTTGAGCCGTGTAGGAAACTTTGTTGTCCAGGGCTTCATTTATTGCTGTTGCCTTTCCCGGGTCCAAAGTCCATACCCTCTTTAAACTTCATGTCTAAAATAATGCCCTGTGACCTGACAACTTCCACTGAGGTCTGAGTTTCTAGGATTATAATAATTTATGAAGGTATCTGCTCAGTGTTTATTTGATTGAATCCCAAATTTATGCTAGGAAAAACCTAAAAGTAAAATGTTATCCTACTGTGTAAATATATGGATAGTTTGTGTTTGAACACGTGGTCTTCAATGCCAGTTCCCATTCATGTCATAAAATAGAGGAGAATTGAAAGTGGCTTGGAGTGACCAGAATGATCAGAAGTGTGAGACAGCTTTTGTACAAGGAACAACTGAGTAGACTCTGAACAAAGGAATGGGATTGTTGGGCTGGGGACATGATGAACACAATAGTGAGAGGCAGAAGAGGGATGAGTGGTGAGTGATTTTCATTCACTGCCCTTCTGTACAAAAATAAATTGCATTAAAGTAACAAACAGCTGGTGCAGATCCATAGAGTTGGAGGTTCCTCAAGGAGTCTGTGGCTGAGCAGTGGATCTGTTTGTATATTGGGGCTGTTGATGGTAATTATGGATCTGAGAAATGGCTGATTGGATTTATAGAAGAAAGTCCATTGAGGGCCCCTCATTCAAGAAGTCAGAATTGTAACTTCTTTGGAGTTGGAAGATTATCTTAGGAAGAAGCATTGTGTGCTTACCATTGTACAGGTCCCTAGGGACTTATCTACTGCTGGTTTCTGAACACAGAGTACTGGGCTTGGTGGACATTTTCCCTGGTGTGGCTAATTTTAAGCTTTTATGGTGAATTTGTAGCTAAGTTACCTCTGGCTCTCTAAGCAAAGTATTTTGCTGAGTTTCTTCAACCCCATATGTGGATCTGTGAAAAATCTTTGCCCAGGAGAAGGGAGAGAGCTGATGTTACTGCTTCTGTAGAGTTGTGCTCTTAGGATAAGGCAGCAATTGGAGAGGCTGTGGTAGTTTTAAACATGTAGTAAAGGAAAGGAAAATTATATCATGTCAGTAATTTCTGCAAAGCAACGCATGCTATGACAATTTTTTGGAATGTGTAGCATCTCTGCCTGAATAGTAATGGTAGAGGTTGCTAGGTTGCTGTTCTTTCTGATTTGCTGGGAAAGTTTTCTCTTGGTGTGAATGATAACAGAGACAAAATGAGCCAGGTTATTAGAATTCAAAGGTCTTTGATAGCTGGCTTCCTACTCTCCCCTACACATCTAATGGCAAATACCAGAGTATATGAGCTCTTCTTGCCTGAGACTTGATGCAGGTTGAAAAGGTCACCTCTTCTACCTCTGAGGTCTCCAGAATGGCCTTTTCAGTAAGTATCAGTGGGCTCAACTATTTCAAATGATGGTCTGGTTTAATTTAAGGGAACTTCCACATTTTGGAAAGGGTAAAATAAGTGTTTGTTTCTTGCTTGCGCTTCTCTAAATATTCAACTTAGCCCCGAATGTTGCATTTTAGTTAATAGAATAGAGAGAATCAGGCACGACAGGCTGAAGAAAAGCCACAGCTCATGTGTGTCTCAGCTCATGTGTTCTGTGTGGTCTGAAGGACTTGGAAGGAATGTAAGCTGAGTGCCATCTTTCTGTGTTTAAGGTCTTTGCTTGGCTGCCTGTAAAAATTTTAAGGGAAATCACATGTCAGAGTTGCAATATAAATCCAAATAAAACAAATCTTAAAACAAGTCAACATAAAGGATATAAAAATTGAAATGAAGCTATATATGTATCCCCCAAAAATAAGAAATAGTGAGTATTTGGATGAGGATTTTATTAGGAGTTTAGTGTCAAGGATTTCAGTTCCTACAGTTGGACATAAAACTTACTGTTGGATAAAATCTTCAGGTTTTATTGTTCATGTCTTAACATTTCATGAAGATACAATGCAAGATTGAGACACATGGGAAATTTATCAAGTAGTCTTGGTGTGTTTGATAAATTGCCTTATTTTATAGTGGCATATATGTGATCTTACTTGCAGAGGCATTCCAGTCTGAAAGGATTGGAAGTGCTGCCAGAAATTCTTTGGATGTGGAAATCGCATACGTGTTCTTTCAAATAATAATAGTGGTAGCTCTTTGAGCATCATTGAAAGGCAGGAAGCTTGCTGCTCCCCTCTTCCTTTTCCTCCTGCAAAGGTTAAAACAACTGTGAACATATAGAGAGTGTATATGAGCCAGTGCTTGGAGCAGAACAGGTTGGAAGTGAGGGATTTTTGGTTTCCAGAGTTGTTCCCCAACTATGTTAGTTATTTGTTTCAGAGTTTACATTCTAGTAAAATTACTAGTTTTCTTCTGAGAGATGTAGCATATGGAGAATTGAAGGATTTAAGAGTAATACTATTGTTGGTTAGTCCTTCTCTTTCTATATGGAAGCCATACAATTAAAGCTAGTCTTTGGGTAGAAGAGTTTCATTAACAGAATTTAAATTTGAGACAAGCAATTGTGTGACCAACAGATGCAGCCTGAGGTTGGGGAGGATTTTAAAAAAACAAAAACAGAAACCAAAATAAAAACTTGCTTCAGGTCTTAGCTAATGAACTGTAGAAACCTGGACGAAATTCCATCCTCAAATACAGTTTTGCCTTGTTGGCACTTGCTTTGTGGTATTACTTTGCTTTGAGGTATTTGGCATATCCTGCTGGATTAAGTGTCCTCGGTTATTGCTGGGTTTTGTGGCATGATAACTTCCATATAGGCTTTTAATAGGCTGCCATTTCTGTCAGCAAGCTGCTCTCAGCCCTTGTAGTCAGCTGTAATTCTTACAACTCGAGCCTTTAGAAGAAGAAAGTCACTTGCCAGCCGGAAGAGTTATGGTGGTTCTGACGTTACTGCATTCTCTTGACTGTAAAACAATTCAATATGTTGCTGCTTGTTCTCTAATTCTAGGAAAGCCAATATTTTCAGTGGACATTCACCCAGATGGGACCAAGTTTGCAACAGGAGGACAAGGTAAGTGTGGGTACTGATAGAAGGCAGAATTTTAGGCAATAATAATAATAATAATGTGCCTTCACAACACTTGAATTGACCCTTTTAAAAAGACATCACTTTTATCTCTAAGGAACAGATAATTATGTAAGCCATTAAAATATATTGAGCAGTGCTGTTCCTGCAGAAGGCAGGGTTATGTGTTCCGATGTCCTCATCCTCTTGGACGTCATTGAGACAGTAGCTGCTATCAAGGATTGAGTCGTGGCCATATGGGCCAAATTTCTTTTTAATTTCAAAAGGAACTGAATGTGCAGTTGGCTTTTTCAGTTGCTAAATAGTACAGCGATTGGGACAGAAAAATCCAATTATATAAATAGAATAGTGTAAGAAATATATGCAAAAATATTATTTGGTTCACAATAGTGAATAATTTTATGTTGGCTTCAATAATTGCAATTTAGAATTTGAATATATCTTTTCTCTTTAAAATACATTTTTATTACAAGTAGTTGTCCTTATAGTTGGTGTCAGTTATGTACAGTATGACTTTTGAACAAGGCTGTATAAATTTATTTTTAATAGCTTCAAGAAAAATAAAGCACTTCTGAATTGGTGTAATTATGTCAAAGCAGCATCTGTATTCAAATGTTTCCAAAGTCCCCACTGCAGTAATGCCTACATTTTCACATCTGTTCTGGAACTGAGATTAATTTGAAAAGCTTTTTTGCATGTATTTAGAAGGGGGGGATTTTTGGTCTCTTACAGGTCAGGATTCTGGCAAAGTTGTGATCTGGAATATGGCTCCTGTCCTGAAAGAGGAAGATGAAAAGAACGAAAATATTCCCAAGATGCTTTGTCAGATGGACAATCACTTAGGTAACAAAGCTGGCTGATTGGGTTTTTTCAGTACTGACTATTGGTCATTTGCCAAAGCTTAAGACTTACATCTCTGTAATTGCAAAAATCATGGCTGTCCAGTGGTGAAGAATCAATTAAATACAGCAGAGTGGTCTCATACTTCGGCTGTATACCTTTCAAGATATTCAGCAGAGGGTGTTGTGGAAATGTGCAGAGGACTATAGATACTTTTGGAAATCTGCTCCCTATAAGTTTTTTTCAGCTGTGGTCATAAAGTATTTGATAATACACATTCTGAGAAACTGGGGAGCTCTGAAGGAAAGGACAGGAGAAGAAATGAGTGTAAAAGATACATCAGATGAAGTATATTGGTTATAGTTATAAATTATTACATTTATTACATTATAAATCATTACATTTAGAATTAGTATGGTCACCTGACAAGTTGTCCCTTCTTTTCTTCAAAATATATGTTTCCTTCTGTGCCCTCTTAATCCCTCTTTATTTACTAGAATAAGTTTCCTTCATTAGAGCAATATTAATCTTTCTTCCTTCAAGCCTCTTTTGGTGAAACTTTTTTAGATAAGGAATAGGGTTTTTAAAGTAATAAATTCCTCAACTGGTACTGAAAGATAAGTATGAATTCATTTATCTAAAGCAGACAGAGTAACTGCTTTGAGTGGAAAAAGCCACTTAAACCCTAAATGTCTCCTGTTAACTTTTGCTCATTTATGTTGTAAATCCTGTCTGCAGTCCAGAACCACTTATTCACATATTTCATCTTACAAACTTTCTTTTCTACATTTCAGCTTGTGTGAACTGTGTGCGATGGTCAAACAATGGAGTTTACTTGGCTTCAGGGGGAGATGACAAGTTGATTATGGTGTGGAAACGAGCTGCGTAAGCATGATTCTTCCTTCAGCTTTCTATTTCATTCCAAGTAGGTTTCTCTGTCACATCTTAATGCTTCCTCCCTGTGCTGGCATTTGGTAAGCTCAGTGCTCCACCTGGTGTGTAAGGAGCTGAAAGCTGTGACACCAAAGCGCTGCTGTTGGAGATGTGGCCTCCTGTCCTCTGGGCTGGAGTGCATCTGCCTGGGCAGTCTCTCTCCTCTGGAGGAGCTGAGACATTATCTTCTGTCCTTGGGGAAAGCTTCCTGGTGAGATTTGAGGTGTCACCTTAAATGTTACCATTTTATGCTATCTATAGAAATTGTAGATGTTATTGAAGCTAGTTTTTTAATAACTGGAATTACTCTCTCTAAAAAAATGCTTTTTTTTCTTCTGTATTGTAAGAATAACTGACTATAAAATAGAAGTGTACTGTGCAGCTGATTTTCTTTAAAAAGAAAGTGAAGAGCTTGTGGTGGTTCTTTTTATAACTGTTTCTATTTTAATTAGGTACATTGGACCTAGCACTGTGTTTGGTTCTAGTAGCAAACTTACTAATGTTGAGCAGTGGAGGTGTGTGTCAATTCTCAGAAGCCATTCAGGGGGTAAGTTTAAAGGTGTTGAAGGAACATAATTTGCATGTATTTGGGAAAAAATTGCTTTTCAGCATCACGTTTTCTTGTTTGAAATACGTCTATTTGGTGGCAAGTCAGTAATTAATTTTAAGAGCAACAATGAAAATTAAAAAAAAAATATTATGAAATACAATTTTCATACAAGTCATTTCTGGCAAGTATGTAGGAGAAAAATTAACAAGTAAGGAACTTATATTTTGCTGTTTTCTAGCTTAAAAATGAATCTGAATGAAGGAAGCTAAGTTGTATTTTTAATTAAATAAATATTCGCACTAACAGTGAATAATCTGATTGGTGGAAGACCAAGTTTTTGTAAACCAAAGAGTAAAAATGTTGATTTAGAAGAAAAATAACTAAAGAGCAATGCAAAAGTTGAATAAACAAATAATTTCAAATGCATTTTACATCTGCTGACATGAGCTATGATTAAAATCAAGATGGAAATCACTTTAATCACTCCACGTGTGTTGGAACAAAGTGAGTGCATTGTAATAACTTCTATTACTTTTTCATTCAAAACAAGACAAGGTTCTTTGTGCAGGCATTAGTACTTCCTACAATCAGTAAACATTGCATTCTTTCCCTTTGGGTTTTTTTGGATCCCCACTGAACTTTGGAAGTTGGGGAGTCTCACTCCCAGTGAGTGTTGCTATGTTCTTTCTTAGCTTCCACGTTAGTGAGGTGATAATCATTTCTCAGTGATAGCAAAATATTGCCACACAAGTTCTTTGTAAAAGACTTTTTGATTTTCTGATTACCATCAATCTCTTTAAATGGAAATGTCTTTTTCCCAAACAGATGTGATGGATGTAGCGTGGTCTCCGCATGATGCCTGGCTGGCATCCTGTAGTGTTGATAACACTGTTGTCATCTGGAATGCTGTCAAATTCCCAGGTGAGAGCTCTTCAGATGTGCCAATATGTAAAGCTTTGTGACAAACACTTCCCTCCTTGGGTATTTCACTGACTCTTCAAATCTCTAGATGGGAATGGGTTGTCTGTCTTTTGAGGTGAAACACCTGCAGTCTGGCAGGTCAGTCCTCCTCCCAGCTTTGGATGGCAATGAGCAGTGGATTCCACACTGCTGCAGACAGCAGCTGCATTGAGGCTGTGCTGCTGCTTTTACATGAACATCATGATTGCATATGTTTTATTTACATGCCATTTATTTTGAGCTGGCTTCCAATACTGACACCCCAGTTTTTAGACTTTGAAGCTAATTGTGCACCCTCTCAGCCTCTCCTCCCACAGTCTGATAAGCAAGAGTGTGACTAAAAGTAGGTTACCAGGTCTGCCAGCCTTGTGTGTCTGTTGAGTCACAACTTTGACTTGGTTCACACTTGCTCCACAAAGCTGAATTAGTTGTGATAATCTTTGGGTGTGGAGGAAAGGGTGAATGTTTAACTGAAATTCCAGTTCAAGTGCTGCTTTCCACAGCTTCAAAGTGCTACTCTGAAGTGCTGAGACTCTGCTGCTCTTCTTGCTCTGATCTATGTCTTCTAAAGAGTTTTGCACCCCTTATTCTGGCCAGAGTTCTCTTTACCACTTTTTAAGATCAGTTTTTTCTCAAGTACAGGTTCCAGTTTGGCTGATACGTTGTTCTACAAGGTTTTACCTCCTCTGAAGGAGGTTTTACTTAATATGCTTTTTCAGAAAGATTGTCAATTTTCTCAACGCTCTGCCCTAAAGGAGATAGCAGTAACTACTCTATTCTCAATTTTTGTGTGTGCAGAAATTCTTGCCACTTTGAAGGGGCATTCAGGCTTGGTGAAAGGGCTGACCTGGGATCCTGTTGGAAAGTACATTGCCTCTCAAGCTGATGATCGAAGTTTAAAGGTGTGGAGGACCATGGACTGGCAGCTGGAAACCAGCATCACAAAACCCTTTGATGAGGTACTTCACAATGTCTGACTGTTCAAAGTGTATTCCTTTAGAATGAATGAAAACTAGAAGAATAACTGATTCTGCACAAACATTAATTAATTGAACAGTGCTGAATCAAATGAAGCTTTCAGATAGCAGCTTCAAAAGAGGGAAAAAAAATAATTACTTTCTCATACGAAATGTGGTTGACAAGACTCTTACTGCCATTGGTTTTTGTGGATGCCTAAGGTTTACATGGGTTATGTAAACAATTAAGTAAACTTCTGGAAATGTAGTGGTTATTCTGGGGAAGTATTGGCACACTGATTACAATAGTCTGACATTCTTCCCTACGCATCTTCTATTGGCCACTATCAGAAATGAGGTAAGTACTTAGGAGGGATCTTTGGTCTGGCATCTTAGGGCTGTTATGTGATGACTTTGATCAAGAGATCAGGTTTCTGGGGACAGAAGGTGGTGCTTGGTGACTATGGTGTTGTGATTGGTGCAACTACTCTTGATAGTAGACTAGATCTGCTTCAATTCTTGTGCTGGTGTGGCAAGCTAAGTCTCATCATTAGCTGTTGCTGTGTTACAGCCCTGTCACTAACTAGGACTGTGATAAATACTGAGGAAACAGTATCCAAAAAATGTAACATTTGTGTTTCCTTTAAAAAAATTCTCCGAATTCCTTTTCCCCACCTCTTGAGAGGCCTTCTTAAGTTACACTACATCCCCTGTGTAAATATGGCCAAGTGCTGAGAATTGTGTGTGAGATCATTCTTTTATATTCACAAGAAACTTACTTTGTAATCATATTCCCTAAATCTGAAACGTGAATAGTTTGTATTTAAAACCCTTTGTTTGCCAAACACTTTTAAAGCTCCAGTATGTTTCTTTTGTCAGTGTGGAGGGACAACTCATGTGTTGCGCCTTAGCTGGTCGCCTGATGGTCACTATCTTGTTTCTGCTCATGCCATGAATAATTCTGGACCCACTGCTCAGATCATTGAGAGGGATGGATGGAAAACCAACATGGATTTTGTAGGGCATCGGAAGGCAGTTACAGTAGTGGTGAGTGAGTGATAGTAATTTATCCCTGAAGTTAAAACTTGTATGTGCTTTTTGATAATTTTATGTATAAATGGGACAAGAGGTGGAGATGGGTGTCAAGATTAGTAAAGCATATGCATGGTGGTGATTAAAAAAGGTCAACTTTACATGTTGGAAGCAATCAGGTTGCTCTTGCGATAAGAGAGCTGAATGTAGATGAACGAGACAAGGGGGAATACAGGAGCGTGTTAGGAATGTCAAACATCAGCTTTGTTGGCTGTTCAGTGACTTGATTAAAATGACTTAGGTTTCTAGTGAATTTCTGATCCCTAGTAAAGTTATTTATAAAATATTGTTTGCTTTTCCTGTTAAGGCATTCAGAAAGCCCCTTAAGAAAGCTTCTGCAGCTTTTGTCAGTGCTCTTATAGAATCTGGTTTGGGACTTTATTTCTGTGAAATGTTGCTCTTTCATTCTTAAGTGGAAAATTTGCTTTTAAAGCAGATCTCCTGCTAAAATGTAATTACTGTGATAAAATTTGGGCATTTCATTTATTCAGAAATTCAATCCAAAAATCTTCAAAAAGAAACAAAAGAATGGGAGCTCCACCAAGTCAAGTTGTCCCTACTGCTGTTGTGCTGTCGGTAGTAAAGATCGATCTCTTTCTGTCTGGGTAAGTGGTTTCTTTGCTGCCTTGGAACTAATGTGGTCATTGGATAACTTGGGGGTTTAGCAAAAATGTGTATAGCATTAGGTCTTACATTTAGTTTCATGTTTAGGGTTTTTTTGTCTCTGTTGTTACAGGTTTAGCTGGGGGGAAGGAGGTGGATTGGTATTAGTTCATTTCTCTAAAGGCAAGATCAGTTAGAATCCAGTTGCAGTGTGTGCCCTGGTAATGGGCAGCACCTGTTACGGGATAAAACATGTTACCACAGTTAATAAAGGCAACCTTATTTTCTTCCTTTTACTTGTCTTCTGTCTTTGTAAAGGAAAGGGATGTGAAAGTGAATGAGCTTTTTAAGTATTCTTTCAAGTTTTTAATATCTAGTTTGGGTTTTACTTTAAAATCTACACTAAAATTTTTATTCTGGCTAAGAGAAGAGTAGCTATTTTCACATTTTTAAATGCAACTGGAAAACACAGGGAATGAATTTAACTGATTTGTAAAGCTTTGTGATGAGAACTTGTGCCAGAACACAGCAATTGCTAACTGCTATCTGCTATTTATAGATTCCAGTGTGATATTTATCCATCAATCTCTGGATGCATAACTAAATCTGTTTCTGGTAATGGCTACCAGTGCATACCCATATCAAAGTATCACTCAGAATATTTTACTTTCTATTTATACTATGAAGATTTCATTTGGAGTGACTGTTGAGGTTACAGAAGGTAGTACAGAGATGCAAAGTTATAGGTTGTCTTTGCCCTGAGGAGCTTAATAAACACATATAGAGCACAGACCTAGGGAAGCATAAATAACTACTGAAGATGACAGTGACACTGCATCTGTGAACCTGTGGGCATAAAACTTCCTTGACCATATCAATTTCTGCTTCATTTCAGTTGTACTATACACTAGAGATATTAAGTCCATTGGTTTGACATTAAAGAGCTTAGAATGTCCAATTTAGAGCAGGTTATTGGGAGTTTTCATATTCAGTTCTTTAATACCAAGCTAATTCTTAAACACAGAGGAGTCCTCTTTAAGAGTAATTGTGAGTCAAATTCCCTTTGCTCTCAATAGGTTTCACTTTCTCAGACAAGTAGTCTGAGTGAGGACATGGAAACCTAATCTGTTTTCTCTCTTCTTGTGCTGGCAGTTTGCAACATCCTTATCTCAGTAGAGCTTAGAATAGAAGCTGTCTTTTGCATCTGTGGAATTGCTTTTGGAGTGGCAGAGAGTGTTTTATGACTGGTGTAAAAGCAAAGTTGATTAAAAAATTGGGTCTGTGTTTCAGAAAGGGGAGTTGAATGTCAGCTATTCTTCTCCAGAGCTTTTCTGTCCCAGCAGTGGAATGGGTGGCTTGGTGCTTCAGATGCACCACCAGGCATGCAGCTGTTTCCTGGCCAGATCTTGTTTGGTGCATATTGTGAAGCTCTGGGAGAGTGTTAATGTGGTACTCTCTGTGGTACTGTAAAACTTCTACATTTCTGAGTGCTGTTTCTTGTTTTCTTAGCTCACGTGTCTGAAACGACCTTTAGTTGTCATACATGAGCTGTTTGACAAGTCAATCATGGACATCTCTTGGTAAGTCCTGATTTCTGCTGTTTATTATGGAAGCCAAAGCATTGCTATCAATTTTAGATGTACTTATTAGCTGGAAATGCCTCAAAACAATACAGATTGTGGTTGTTGGAACACAAGTAATTGGTTACTGAAGGTTTTGTTTCTGCTGCAACATCTTTGGTAGCAATACCAGCAACTAGCACATGGTCACTTGAGATTATTAACTGAACAAAAAGTAATGTATTTAGAACATGATACAATAAAATAGCTGTGGAATGAGTTCCTATTTGTTATGATTCTCTGACATTTTTTCATAGAATGTGTGTTTTGTAACGTGACTTGATGAACTTTTATAACTTGTTGAGTTTTATATGCGTTACATCTAGTGAAAAGTTGGTTGGACAATCCACTTTCTCAGCAGTCTGCTGTCCCTAGTCTTGTTTTCCTCTTTCTGCAGTGAGTGGTACTCTCTATTCTCCTGCTTTCTTCCTAAGGCCTGGTCATAAAAATGCCGAAGTTAAAAATAGTTTTAAATTAACTGCATTACTTAACTAATAAGAGAAAAATAACTGCAATACCATTCACTAAATGGTATAAAACATTCATCTCAATCAGGGGATTGAGAGAGTTAAGCGTTATGTACAAGAGAAAGCTCAATATTTTTATATGATAGGTGCTCAATATTTTTATATGATAGGTTGTCTTAATTCTATCACTTCCTCACTTCTGAAATTCTCCCTTACTAGTTATAACAAAATCTGGATGTATTTATACTATGAATTTTCAAGCTTACAATTGTGTAACTTCTGGTTTGTATGTGCCATGTGCATTTTGCCATGAAGCTCAGTGAACCACAATAAAAAGTTTTCAAAACCAAAACTTTTTTCTTTCATTAGCAGATTAAGGCTAGAAAGCCAGCAAGTGGAATATTTCAGGAGAAGTACTGCTATTGTTATAGCACAATAGCTTTGAATAGTTTTGTTTTCCTCTAAGTGTTTTTTATTTCTCCATCTGCAATTTGCACATTTTTCATGGCATGAAGTCATTGGGAGTAATAGCTGGTTAACATTTTGCAATTTCTGAGGAAATGGTTTTGTGGGATATTTGAGAGACAAAGGATCATCAGGCAGCTTGATATTTTATATCATGTTTACAAATTGAAACGGATGGCTAAAATGTCAATAATATGGAGAGTTCCCAGAAACGTGCTCCATTCTGAAAACAGACTAGTAAATTCAGAGAAACCTGATACTATTATATTGTTATATCTGTATAATTTCTATTTTAGAATTTTAGACTTGGATCCACCAACATAATATCTGCGAATGATTATGTTTTCATGGAACAATTGCTTGGATCCAGAGGTCAATAGGAGCTCAGCAATTTTCTCTGCTAAGCAAGAAGCAAACTCTCAACATGATTTTACTGTTTTCTAGTTTGGAGTACTGTTGATGTACCTTGTTTCAAGGTGCTGAGGCTAATTTCTCTGGATGTGTTGCTATTGGGGCACCTGCCACCACAAAAATAGGTCTTTCCAAATGCCTATAGCTGTGGTATATGGAATAGATTTTTAATAACTTGGTTAGGACTTTGGAGTTCTGCCAGCTTTCCTTTCCTCTTCCCTTCTGTGTAACAATTAATCTGTAAGCCACTGTGTTGCTGTCTCAGTGAGCTCTGTACTTGGAAGTGTCTGGGATAGCAGTCAAAATTCATCAAGTATTTTTTCAAATGTGCAATAATAGGTTATATATGCAAGATTATAATTCCATTAAGACTAGAATGTATAGTTTCTTCTGTCTTTGCTAAGAAAACCTTTTGAGACCTCCAGAAGAGGGTTACTACATATCCCCACATATAATCACATGTGCAGTTTGCTTAAAAACCCAAATAATGAACAATAACAGAGTCAAACCTGTGTTCTTGCCTGGTACCAAGATTTTTGGACTGCTTGTCAGCTGAGGGCCCCTTCCTTCACCCACTTCCATTAGCACAAAAATTTTGTTCATCTGTTGAAGGAAATGCATTTGTAGTTTTCTCTCACAGTTCATTGTGAACACTATTCTGGTTTACCCCTTCAGGAAAGTTTCCATGGTGCTGCTCATGCCATGGGCAGGTGTATTGTCCCAATGGCACTGTCCTGGTGCAGTCTGCAAAGGAGCATTGGCACAGGGACTCTGCTGCCTGTCATCCTGTCTCCTCACTGTCCCACTTCTTTGGTTCCATCAGTTGTTGCTGTGATAATAAATCTTAAACTGGGATTTTTATTGAACAATCCATCATATTGCTACTTTGTATGAATGAAAGACATTAAAAACAAAGTTGGGCCTTTATTTCCTTCAGGACCCTTAATGGGCTTGGTATCCTGGTGTGTTCCATGGATGGATCTGTGGCATTTTTGGACTTTTCCCAGGATGAACTTGGGGATCCACTCAGTGAGGAGGAAAAGGTACAGTAAGAGAACCTGTGATCAAATTTCAGGGATGTATTGATTCAATTAAAATATTGGCCTATTTATAGAAGTATGTAGTAACTGATTTCCATATTACAGAAAATGTACTCTTGTCTGCTTTACAAACCATTAAAAAGAGTAGTCAAGAAATTAATTTGTGTTATTAGTTTCTGTTCTGGAAAGTGTTGGGGTTTTAAAGAAAGAAAGAATTTGGAAAACATCCACTTCCTTACACATCATTATACATCTGAAGTAATTATTTGGCCAAGGGAACAAGAAGTGGGTGCTTCAAAACACTATAAAATTACTCTTTCACTTGCATATATGCAAGTCTTTTAAACCTGATTGCTCTTGGCTGTTTTTCCTCATTGCTATTAGCAACTAGAGCTTTGAATTTCATTTATTTTACATATTGATTTAGTGTTAGTTGAAAACACAAAGAAAAAAAATCTGGGGCATAAATGATACAGAGGGCAGCTGCATTTTATGGATTCCATTAGATTTGTGTGATTCCATTGTACTGTAATCAGTGATGTCATGGTAGCACTGGTAGTCACTCATCTTTTAACACCCACAGAGCAACATTCACCAGTCCACCTATGGCAAAAGCCTGGCTATCATGACTGAAGCTCAGTTGTCCACCACCATTATTGAGAATCCAGAGATGCTCAAGTACCAACAGAGGCAGCAGCAGCAGGTGGATCAGAAGAACTCATCCATTCGGGAAGGCTCTGGGAATGCCACAGCTCCCAAAGTGGCCAGCATGGTGAATGGGGAGAGCCTGGAGGACATTAGAAAGGTAGGTGCTCTTGAGCACTAAGTACTGAGCCAACAAATACCCAACTGTTAGGAAAGAACCAATTTCTGTGCCCTTATTTATGTTGAATGGCACCTTTCAACCTGTGTATGGCCCAGCTGAGCAACTTAGTGGGTCATTTACTGGGACTTGCTGAAAAGTTAAATGTTTATAAGCAGAAGTAAGGCTATGTGGAAACAGGCTTGTGGATATTCTGTGATGGGTGCAAATTCTTGGTGTGCAGAAAAGAAACCAAGAGTAACTAATGACAGAGAAGCTGTCATTAGAACTTGGCTTCAGTTTCTCAATGACAGAGGTTGAAAGCATTTTTTAATTCTCTCCTAAACATAGAACACAATTTCTAATTAAAGATTTGATATGCACAATGTTTTAGACTTGATTCTAAAGTGGAGAGCAGATTACATTCTCCACAAATGCCTTTCCTGCAGATGGGTAGATTGAAAATTGAAAGTGTGTGTGTTTATGGGAAAAAGTCTTTGCTAACAGATTTTTAATTGAAGCACTTCTTCTAATATATCTATTCTTACCAGTTTGAAAAAAAAAATGAAAATAACATTTTCCATTTATCAGAAATTATTATTAAATACATTTCTTAACAGAATCTCTTAAAAAAACAAGTTGAAACACGAACAGCAGATGGTCGGAGAAGGATCACACCTCTCTGCATAGCTCAACTGGACACTGGGTATGTTTTAAAGTAATTTTTAAAACCCTTCTTTACCTTACGGTTTTTTTTGGTCTTTTTTTCCTGTTCCAAACTTGACATTTTGTCTTATACCATCATAAAGCACTTACTGGAAATTAGCCTATATTCTTATGAAATAGAGTTTCAGCCTGTGTCCTTTGGCCTTAAGATCTCACTTCTAATAGATGAAGTTAATTCTCATTATTTACTGTTATAGATGAACAATGCTCTAATGTATTGCTGATTCATATCTATACTAGTTCTGGCTTTAATATCCTTTGGAGATGAGAAATTTCTCTGGAAAGGTAGTGGGGATTTATTTAGGTTGTACATGAGTATCCACATGTGGAAAAAGGAAGAACGGAACAAATATTTTAGCTAAAATTACTATTTTTCAATTACTTTTAAAGTAAATATATTTGTTGTTTGTCTCTTTGTATAGGGATTTTTCTACAGCATTTTTCAATAGCATCCCAATATCTGGAACTCTGTCTGGCTCAATGATGTCTTCTCAAAGTAACCAGCAGCTCATGTCACTAGATTCTAACGCAGCAAATTCCCTTAATACTTCAAAGCCTTCTGTAGAGCCAACAGCAGCCAGTATAAAACCAACAGATGATGCAGCCAATAAAGATGGGTCAGTATTTGCTGGTTTGTTTTTTACTTACATCAATCTGTTTAGTTTTTAATTCTTGCTTATAGCTTCGTAATGAAGAAATTATTAAAATGGTTTCTTACTGCAAAACCCCAAGAATCTAACCTTCCTGAAAACATTGAGATTTTATTAGCATTTGGTTACTTTAAATAGTGATAAATCAGGAATGAATAAATCCACATTTATTCACTGCATAGTTCTGGCAGTGAACTTCAGTGCAATGAAGTACACAGCTGATTGCTAATGCTTTAACAAAATGACTTGCTTATAGGTTGGTGGGTTGCTATTAGTAAACAGTAGAAGGTTTTTCCAGTAGTGTAAGTAATGAAACCTATTTTACAATGAATTCTGACCTGTGTCCTCTCTTCAAACATGGTGATCCTTCTTTCCTGTATAACACCCCCATCAGAACACAGTGACACTGACTTGTCAGTGCACATGTGCTGATTGGCCAGTGTGTCCTGCAAATTAATTACAGAACAACTGAATTTTACTTGCTTTTCTCTCAGTGGTAGCACTGACCTGACAACTTCTCAGTGTGTTTTTATGGCTTTTGTAACAGCATAGTGTCATTGAAACCTCTACTTCTCCATCAAATTCGGTTGAAATTGGCCACAGATTAAAAAATGAGCGAGTAGACTGTGAGAAATGATTGACAGATGAAACTATTAAGTATCCTTTTCTTTGTAAATTGTACTTCTAGCAGCTTTTTAGTACAAGCATCAGTTATTTTAGAGCCATTCATTCTCTGAATTCATTCTCCGAAAGAATTGAAAAATCTCTAAAGTAAACAGCTATTGAAATAACAGATCCCTGGAATGCTTTAGTGTGGGGAACACACATTCCTTTGCCCTAGAGTTATGTTTGGAAAGGCCTAATAATCAGTTTGGATTTTTCAACAACAAAATCTAAACCTGACACAAATTGTTTCATCCCAAATTGTTTGATTGATAAACAGTAAAATACAATATTGCAGTGGAAATATTTGGTAACCTGAACAAGGGGTAGAAGTAGGAGTCTCTGTGATCATTTTAAAAAAAAATCCTTTCCCTTTCCCTTCGAGTATGTAAGTACTAGCTGAAAGTATAACTTCCTTCCTGAATTCAAAATACATAATAAATTAATTTGGGTTTTTAATCCAGGTATACGGCCACATGAAGCTCTGAGCTCTGAGGTACATCATAGACAGCTTTTGAGAGGAGGCAAAGCTTGCAAAACACTGATGCATGAAAGAGTGGAAAAAGAATATCATCCTTGTCAATGTACTTGAGTGAAAGGTTTCCAACATGGTTTCTAGCCAGTAGCATGAATGCTAGTTGTAATGAGCAATGCAGGTTACCAGTACTAAATTTCTTTCAATCCTTTTTTGCTGTCTCTTTTCTTGGCAGTGTAAATGCTACCTCTGCCTCAGCTGCTCCTTCTGCATCATCTTCCTCTGTGTTGACAACTCCATCCAAGATTGAACCTATGAAAGCATTTGATTCCAGATTCACAGAACGATCCAAAGCCACCTCAGGGACTGCTGTTGTAACAAACACAAATCAGACTGTTGTGGACAGGTAAGACATAGCCTGGGGAGGGGGAAGATAATAATGCAGAGTTGAAACACTAATTCTGTGTGGTGTAGATATCACAGTGCCGACACTCTAGAAGTTGTCTTGGGTTTCTTCCACTGTTGGAAGGAAGGGGGCAGCTACAAATAGGTAAATTCTGTGCTGGTGTTATCCCTTTGTACATTTGTCCCTGGTATTCCCTGCATGAAGAATCTAAGCAGATTCTTCAAGATGTTCCAAGTTAAAACTATCATTGTAAGAGGCTGTGTGCACACGTCTGCATGGCTGAGTGCAGCTGGGCTCCTTAGAAGACAAAACCAGCCAAAAATAGCCAGCCTACATCTCTGTACAAGAGAGATTTACTTCAAGATAAATTACCATACGTGTCAGCAGACAACCTCTCATCATCATAGCTGCAGTTGTATTTCCTTTTTATGCCTTGAAGGCATGTAGAAAAGATTCTCTGAATTTAAAGGGTTTTGGCTCTGGATCCACATGATTAAAAAAAAAAAAAGAAAGTATTGTGTTTTGTGACAGTGTTATGGCATAGTATTCCTGTTTGACCAAAACAAATGATAAAAAAACCAGCAATCTTGAGAAAGAAGTATGTCATTCCCCAGTTATTATCAATAAAACATGTTTTTATGCATCAATATTTTTATGTCAAACAGCTTAACCATGTGATGCAGAAGCAATATGTATTAAATTACTCATAATTGCTTCTGATGTATCAGTGAAATATGGATAAAAGTGTATTGTTTGGCATAATTCAGAAGCCAGAAAAAAAGGGTTTGGATTATGCAAGATATTTCTCTGAAACTGAGTAGCTAAGGAATAAGTGGCAAAACAATGTGAGTTAATAACCAGCTGTTGCAGGGAAGGAGAAGAGTATGATTAAATGACCTATTTTAGGGTATAATGGTTAACAAGAGAGTTCACAGGGGTTGTACTTTTTATTGGTTATATTATATTTAGTTATATAGGGACATGGATCTGTTGGACCAAGCCCAGAGGAGGCTGCAAAGACGATGTGAAGACAGGCTGAGAGCTGGGGTTGTACAGCCTGGGGAAGAGAGAGCTCCAGGGTGACCTTATTGCAGCCTTCCAGTGCCTAAAGGACCTACAAAAGAGCTGGAGAGGGGCTTTTCACAGGGGCATGTAGTGACAGGACAAGGGGGAATGGCTTCAAACTGAAAGAGGGCAGGTTTAGATGAGATATTAGTAAAAAATCCCTTACTGTGAGGCTCATAGACACTGGAACAGGTTGCCCAGAGAAGATGTTGAAGTCTTGTCCCTGGAAGTGTTCAAGGCCAGCTGGGATGGGGCTTGGAGCAACCTGGCCTAGTGGAAGATGTCTCTGCCCATGGCATGGGGTTGGAAGAAGATGGTCTGTAAGGTCTCTTCCAACCCAAACTGTTCTGTTGTTCCATAGCTCCATTTCTTGAAATGGAAGCTGGAGCAGTGAAGTCCTTTTGTATGGTTTGCACGTTTTGCAGTAGTCAGAACTGAACAGAACAACTTCTGGGGATAGACAACAGAATGACAAAAGTTCTACATGAATAAGCAGAAAGTCTAATGTCTGCTGAAGGGGAATAGATGAACTACTCCACCATCTCAGAGTGCTGAATTATTTGTATCGGCTCAGGGAAAGAGATGTGATCGTAATTGGAACCAAATGCTAAAATAAAGTTGCTATTTCCAGCTTTATCCCGTGGCTAACTGCTGGTTTGATTAATTTTTTTCAAAGGGGAGAATATGTCTGATTGGTTTATGTATGTATTGCACATTGTACTTTTGGAAAGGGTTTGCCATACCTCTTCAGCTTCCTCCTCCTGCCTTTGTGCATTTTGAAATACACTCAAAGAGGGCTAAGAAATGTCATCTTACCTGCAAGAAGGCAACGTGTAGGATACATGGCAACTTTTGGAATCAGCTTTTTTTTTACAGACTTTTTTTTTACAGACTGAAGGATCAGAATTTAGTTAAAGACAATAAGCCCAAGGATATTCTAGAGAGCAGCAGTGACAGTGAAGAGAAGATTCCAGCTGTTAAACCACTCAGCATACCCAAACGGAAACTGGAACTTGAGGGAGAAACAGTGGAAAAGAAGAAAAAAGGAAGGCCTCGGAAAGACTCAAGACTTGTACCAGTAACTTTAACTGTTCAGGTGAAATAAATAAGATTCGTTGTGGCTTTCAAAGTTCATTTAATTGTCAGTCCCATGTTGACTCCTTCCATCGACTCAGGGAAACACAAGTAGTATCAGTCCCTCAGAATTTTTAGCCATCCCTCTTCCATACCTTTAAACTTACTGGTTTTAGAATTTAAGCTTAGAAAAAACAGGTGCACCTGGTGTAGCAAATGTGTTTATCTTTTATATAGATATGTAGTTACTTACTGAAGGTCCTAGCATGCTAAGTAATGATAGCCTGCCAAATGACTGTGTAGAATACAATGAAATGCCATCAGTTTTTGGTGGTGTATGATGGTCCAAGAACAAGAAAGTGACTTGGATATGATGACTTAAATGGTTATGAATTTCCTCAGAACCCTAAAGTAGTTGCATTAGAGTTTCCATCATTTTAGGGCATATAGATAGCTGTGTTTTCAGTATCTGGAGCTTAGATTTTCCATGTAATATACCAGAATTTCCATGAATTAGTTGCAGCTGAAAATAGGGTTGTTTTCCAAAAAACAAACAAAAAAAAAAAGAGACCACTTCAAGGTTTTTTTGTTTTTTCTTTAATTCTTAGAAGCTATGTTAAAAACTTGTATTCGAACAACTAATTCGAACAAGACTAATATTTGCAATTGGCATTATTTGGAATTTTTAAATTCTCTTTCAAATCAATCTATTTGGTAGAATATATTTGGTTTTAACTTTTTTTAATAGAAAAGTTTAACTATTTCTGCAATTTTTTTCAGGCCCCAGCTACACTGGCCTCTGAGAAGGATGCTGCTTGCATCTCTGCACCAGCATTAGCACTTAAACTGCCAACCCCAATCCCACAGAAAACGTTTACTTTGCAAGTAAGTGGATAAAAGGAAAAAAACCTAATACTTTAAAAACAAACAAGAAAAAATTCCTGCTTTCTTTTAAATATTCTAAGGTTATTCACATCCTTGGATAAGTTAATGTTTGAATGCGTGTATTTGTTGAAGTAAGCAAGATGGTAACACTGCAGCTTCTAAGAATATGTCTGTATGAGTAAAGATAATAGCAAATCAGCTAAAAATAGGACACTTCTGACCCAGCTAAACTTCAAAGAGGAGTGAGTACCTCTGGTTCATGAGTGCCTCCTCCTGGTTAGGCCGAGAGCGTGGTGGAGATAAGAGGCTCTGGTGGGAGTAGCTGCTGCACTGTTACTGCAGTGGTGTTGGGAGTACCCCCTGAAGAACTAAACAAAGGTTTTCCTCAGAGCTCTCTGGAGGTGATCTGCATCTGAACAGGCTGGCAAATAGTAATGCTTTAGGTATTTATGAAATGGTTTTTATGTGTGTTTAGGCTGTGGTAGTGTGGTTCAACTTGCAAGACTGTGGGGAGACTGGGCACATACAGACTTGATCTGGTGCCCATAATTAGGAAGCAGAGACAGACTAGCACAACCTTTCCTTATGTTTGTGCTTCAAATACAAAGAAATTATTTGTGTTATAGCCAAGGCCGATTTTCAGAGGCCTGCTCTTTTGAAGTGCCATGGTATATTTTGAAGCCACATTAAAACAGAGAATGCCATACTTAAATCTGTTCTTAAAGACAACATTGTTTTGGATCTAATAGTAGTTGCTGCTGTTTTGAGTAGTTTTTTTCCTCTTCCAAAAATTATTTTATTTTTTGTATTTCAGATAAGTTCAGATCCATCAATGTACCTTGAAGTGGAGAATGAAATGACCACAGTGGGAGGTTCAAAGTTGAGCAGGTTAAAGTGTAATAGAGAAGGAAAGGAATGGGAGACAGTCCTCACCAGTCGAATCCTTGCTGCAGCAGGAAGCTGGTAAGAGAGTATCTTGTGGAGGAAGGGGGTGCTGAGGGCTAGGAGACATTTTTAGGTGTACCAAAGTACAGTTCCAGTTACTTTTCATAATAAATGTTTATGGATAAAAGTGTGCAGTGCTCTTAGTCTCAGGGTTTGCTTCAAGTATTAACTCTATGCAATCTTAAAACATCACAAATTCTCATCAGCCAGTTACAACTATTTTCCTGTGTTTTTACATTTCTCCTTTAAATTTCTTTATTAAAGTTGACTAAATTATAAGTGACAGGTTTTCAAGTGCCAAGTACTAAAGAATGAAGAATTTGAAATGACATGTTTTGTCATGTCGAAGTATTTTCCTGAGTCTTGTGCTATTTTTTCTCTTAACTTTTCTCAATTTTGCCTAGTTCCAACTTCAGAGTTTAAACTGAAAGTGTATTTCTGAAGCCTGAGCCCTGTCCATGTTTGAAAAATAAGCAGCAGATTTTAAAGCTAAATACAAGCATAGGCTTCAAGGAGAGCTTGTGTATAACCAAAAGCTTTATGGATGTTTCCAGCTTAGCTCCTTGGTCTGTTTCATTTATAACTTTTCCTCTTGGTATCGAAAATTTTTTCTTAAAGCTGCAATAGTTACTTTTTGGGGAATTTACCCAAGTTGTATGATAGCTTAAGAACTCTGCCTGTTTTTATGCTACTTGCATTTGACTACGTGCAAATGTTTCTTCTTTGGTTTTTTTTTTCAGTGAGATTGTAACTGTGGCCTGTGAGAAACGAACACTGTCAGTATTTTCAGCTTGTGGTCGTCGCCTTCTTCCTCCTATAATATTGAATACACCCATTTCCACCCTGCATTGCACAGGTTCTTGCATCATGGCTCTCACCACTGCTGCTACGCTCTCTGTTTGGTAAGGGCCACGTTTGCCTGCAGCAGCTGCCTCAGGCCATGTTCATAGGTACCTTCAGTTGTGTCACTGCACTGCTGTTGAGGCTGGAGCTTAAACCACATCAAGTCTGAACACAAGTCCTCTTTTGAACAGAATATGTAGAATTAACTGGGCAGGACTGTTTCTGTTCTAGGACAGCCCATAATATTGAACTTCACTCTAGAATGAAGATCAAATATCAGCTAGAAGTCACTAGTTCAAGTGTTTGTGATGCATGTGGAATGGCATGGGGGGGAGGTGAAAGAGAAGTAGGGATACTTCCATCACACCAATGAAGTACACGAGTTTCAGAGTTAAACTACTCCAGCCATTTTCAAGATGCCAAGATAAAAACTTGGTAACTCATTTAGAGTTGTTGAATTCAATCTAATGTCGCAGGAAAGTCAGAGCTCCTAAAGGAGTTATTTGGATCCTCAGTGTTTGCTTTGCTATAATGAGGTTTCCTGATAAAGAGCCATAAAAATAGTTCTTTGCTATTAACTTCTGTCTTACTGTAAGGGGGTTGATTTTGCCAAAATAATTTTGTCAAAGCAATGAAGAAAATGTCAAAACAAAAATAAAACCCCAAACAAACAAACTCCCCAACCCATTTTGTCATGAATAGTGAAGAAGTGCATTTGTTAAAAGATTTTTAAAAGATAAAAGAGTTTTCAGTTGTTTGTTGACTGCAGACTTGTCCTTTTGTCTTTTTCAGGGATGTTCACAAGCAGACAGCCATTGTTAGAGATGAGTCTTTGCAAACAATATTTTCAGGTAATGAAAAAGTTCTTTAATTACCAACCTTTGAGCCCACCTGTGCTATTTAGTGCCATTTATGAATATGCTGAAATTTTATGAAACCTGAAAAGCCTAAATAATTTCCCTTCATTATTATGTAATAAAGGGAAGTTCTTGAAATAACAGTGATGACAATATCAGTGAGTAACAAACTTGTGTGAGATTCTGTTGCTTATAGTTTGCCTTGCTTCTGAATGTAGAAATTCAATGTTGTGAAGATCACAAAATAAATACTTCATGTAAATCTGCTATTACAGCAATTTCTCAATGTAATTTGCATGTTTATTGTCTCAATGATGAACAACAACTGATTATCTTCTGATTCATTTTTTAAAAATCTTCAGTTTCAATCACTGCAGTATCTGACACAACACAAATCATCAAAAAAGCAGTGTTTCAGAGTACATTAGGTTCAGTTTTAGTACAGTAGTGATCCAAACTAGCTAGAGAAGCATCTGTATTAGCAGTTTGCAAATGTCATAATTAGAAGTTACATACACAAGCCCTAGGCTTGGAAGATGCTGGGAAATGAGACTCCAGCTCTCCCACTTAGACTGTGCTCTAAGAGAGCACACTTTTCTAAATATGCTGGGGTTTATAATCTTAACTTAATGGGAAAAAGAAAGCTAGAGGCTTCTTGGGTTACAAAAGACATAGCAGAATTGCTGAAGATTTTCCCTAGATAAGGAGAATGTTCCTCATTAAGCCCATGCTCTGTACAAATTGCAGCACCAAGATTGATAATGTATTTTGCAAAATTGATGTTAATGCTACTGCATTGAGCCTGGTGCTTATCATCATTAGCTTGTGTCTTGACCTTCCTATCAGTGCTTGAGAACAACATTGAACCTTTTTCTGTTGGTTGCTGTAACTGATAATTAATGGTGGATACAATTCTTGACCATAATGAGTTTTAGGCAAGACTGCAAAAGAAACACTTTGGTCTGATTTGACTTGTAGGAAGTGATGCAACTGTCTCTCAGATCTTGCTGACTCAGCATGGAATTCCTGTCATGAGCATGTCTGATGGGAAGGCATACTGCTTTAACCCTTCTCTTTCTACGTGGTAAGTCTTGTACTGTTTCCTGCTTCTGCGACTCAGAGGAACTGACGTGTGTTCTGATTCACTGGGAAGAAATCATTCTACCTCATGGAAGAGTCTTTACTAAAGAGAAAGAAAGGCTACTCAAGAGTCTGTGTCTTGTTAGGGATCAAGTAGGCTTTCCCCATGGAAAGGCATAAGTTCTTATAAAAAAATTCCATGGTTAAATTATTTATGGTGTCTTTCCAAAAAAGGTTCTTTGTTGTCTTCCTAAGAGGAAAAAAAGTACGTTGTAGTCCTAATATAATTGTTGTAATTAGTGTAATGAGCCTGCTTGATGAAAGGGCTTATTGTTTTAACTCCTCCTTAGAATAATTGTTGTTATTCAACTACTTGAAGTGAATCCTCTGGAAAAGGAAAAACACCTTATTTGTTCTTTATATCAAGGGAGTATGGAGCAGAGGACAGGCTCTCAGGCATAATTCTGAATTTGCTGCCATTTCTTAGTTTGTACCACAGCTTGGCAAATATGTAAAAGAGCAATGCCTTTAGTCATCATACACATTTAAACATGATAAAGGAGCAAAGGCTCTTTTAAATATTTGTACCATTTCACTCCTGTGCTGTCTGCAGTCTATAAACTTAGCTTTGCTTTGAGCCACTCTTTCTCCTGGCATCTCAAGCCAGTGAAGATGATGTACGTAAACAGGTATGGGAATGGCAGCTGTAATGTCAGCTCCCTCCATATGAAGGGATAGCTGTAATTATGGAAAAGATTATCAATGTGTGTGTCTGGTGGTGGGAGGAGACCAGATATAAGGAAAAATTGAGTTCTTAATGAGAGTGATTTCCTGTGTTCACTCCAGGCATCATTCTGAATCGTGGCTTATTAGATTGTAAAATGGCAAGTAGAAAGTTAATTTCTTTCCAAACTAATGGTAAATTATATTACACAATCAATATTTTGAACTTTGGGGGTGGGAAGGACACGGCACAAGCAGAATTTGGACATGTAGTGGGAATAATCAGGGTCCCTGGAATTCCTGAGTACTTCAGTGATTTTTTGTTTTGGTTATCTGTGAAAACACAAATCAGGCTTTGAGGCAGAACAGAGCTGGATCCACTGACATTGCTGTTTGCACTCCTCAGGCTTCTTTTTGGTTGTTTGCTTTTTTCAGGAATCTTGTTTCTGACAAACAGGACTCTCTAGCACAATGTGCAGACTTCAGGACTAGTTTGCCATCCCAAGAAGCCATGCTGTGTTCTGGGCCCTTGGCTGTAATACAGGGACGGACATCAAAGTACGCACTGGCTGCCTTCGTGTCATCAGCACGTTTGTCTGGGTTTTGTCATGTCATTTATTCCCATGCCTCAATCACTAAGTAGGGATTTGAAATGCCAATGGCTCTCAAATAATCAGTTGTTCATACAGTGGTTTTTTAAACCTTTGCATGTTTATAGGCTGTATCTTAATGTTGTTATGAGGTTGTATGAGTGGCAGGAAAGCATGCTCTAAATGTAATCGTTTTAAGGCTCCCCTTTATTGGATGGGTAAGGTATTGGACAACTTTGTCTATGTAATACTTTTATTACTTAACCGAATTTTTTACATTTTTATTTTAATTTTTAGTTTACCAGCTTTCTGGAGTAGGCCTACTATTTCTGAGCAGTTCATTTGGCCTCAAAGAATCTCTTTGAGAAAGTTGTGATATTAGTCATCTAGTGAGTATTTTTAACATGTGAAAATATCACCAAGGAATTGTGTGAGCCAGAGCAGATTCCTGTAGGTAGTTTAACAGCCCATCCTCACTTGGATTTGAATTAGATTTCCCAGGCAGATTTCTTTGCTATTTCTGCCCTTCACATCCAAGTTTTATTTTTTTCTGGAGAGAAACTGTGTAGAGTTGTATGATTTTATTGCTGTTCTCTTGAGGGGAATGGGAATTAATTGTGAAAAGCATTTGAAATCCAAACAAGCAACACTCTCTTTTTGAGGGAGAGAGAGAGACAATAACAGAATGAAAAATCCCCTTTTTGAAAAAAGATCTAATAACTGGTTACTTTTTTCAAATTAGCTTTTTTATGACAATACATTTATATGCAAGAAATCCTTTAAATGCTTTAACTTTATATCTTGTGTGCCTCTGAAAGATCAGTGCAGTATAGCTAGTGCTACAAAAAGATATGTTCCTTAAACGTGTATCTGATTTTATAGCACAGTAATCTTTTTGGTTTTGCAGTTCAGGAAGGCAAGCTGCAAGATTATTCTCCATGCCTCATTTAGTGCAACAAGAAACAACACTTGCATACCTGGAGAACCAGATAGCAGCAGCACTTATGTTACAATCCAGTCACGAATATCACCACTGGCTCCTTATCTATGCACGGTACCTAGTTAATGAAGGTGAGACCTGCCAGGCTCTGGTACTTCTCTGCAGCTCTGATGGGCTTTTAAGAAACACTCTGCTCATGTCATGTATATGTATGATTGCCCTTAACATCCTCCTTTTAGCACTTGGCTTCTGGACACGGGGTTTGCTTAAAACCAAAATAAATTGGATTTGCTTCTGCAGTGCTCAGTCCACAGGAATCCTGTTTTGACACATTGTCTGGGGACTGACCATGGTCTGGGGAAGCAGTGCCCTCTGCAGACTCCAGTAATGGCAGCTGCATTGTAAAAAACCCCAGTGGTCTGTCAGGCACACCCTACGTGTTTTCTGGCAGCAGCTACAGATGTTTCAGGGAAACATCTGTAAAATACCCAGTCTTCCTCAGCCAGCTGCCTGATGTGAGATGGAGAGGTTGCTCAGCTCTGACACTTCGTACCAGAGCCCATAAAACTGCAGAGAATTTGCTTGTATTGCTTGCACTTTATTCTTTTACATTCTAAAATTTCAACTGCCTGTACTGGTGAATTCCATGTGTTAAATTCTGTAAGGAAAGAAACACACAAGAAAGGTTCCTTGTGTCTATTTTATATTTGAATACACTTTATCTCTATGCTATTATGTTAAATAAGGTTAACCAACAGACTTTATACTTTTTGGATTCTAAAGATCTCTGTTGTATCTCTGCCTGTCTGCATTCATAATTTAGTAGTTCCCATTGTATCAATTCAGCCTTACTCCTCACCTTGCATAATCATTCTGCACAGAGGGAAATGAAATGGTTCGTGTTAGGCCACCTAATAGGTGTTGGCAGAATTAAAATCAAGCTCAATAATTCTTGCCTTTTGACCCTTACCTTATTTAACAAGAGAGCTTGTTGAACTTCACGTGGTTCTCTCTGTCCTTCCCCAGTTGAAATTAAAATATTCATCTTGGGTCATATGTTAAAGAGATAGTTGTACTTTTAAAAGCCTTCACTAATTGAGGACCTCTGCTGCACGCACTGGGTTCCTCTGGCACCTCCCAACGTTGCTGCCATGGATGGATGGATGTCACAAAAACTGTGCTTTGCCAGATGTGTATTGCTGCTTCACTAGTTTTCTAGAGCTGCTGAACTTTGAAAACTGCACATTCTATTATTGGCCCTTTATTCCTATGATTATTTCAATGTCTACTGAGTTCTAATCCATTAAAATACTCGATCTGTTATATGTTGATTGACAAGTTACTCTTGCATAGACTTTGCTCCTTGCAAGGGAATTCCCCTCTCTGATTTTTGGGTGAATAAAGGTGGCCTGGAAACTGTGTGGTTTTATTAAATGAGTTTTGGTTTTTTAACAGCTGGTTTGTTTGCCAGGGGGGGAGGGGAGGGGAGGGAGTCAGGTTGAGGTTGGGGCAGCTCTTAAAACAAGCTGGAGTAATTACTTCAGACTTCAGTTTTTCTCCCTGTTGTAGATCATCTTTAGTAGTGGTTTTAGTTTTGAGAACCATAAATAAGACCCTTCAGAGCTCTAAAAATCATCTTGTATTTCCAAAGATTTTCTATAAGAATAGTAATATAACTTTACAGAAATCAATGTTTTGGGCTTTATTTTATTCTAGATACCTGTAATTCTTTCCTGAATGTTGTCTGCTACATTGTGGACTAGTTATATGTAGTGAAATGCTTACGAATGTGATTTTATTTCTGATTATCTCCAGGGTTTGAATATCGTTTGCGAGAATTATGCAAGGATTTACTGGGTCCAGTCCATTACTCAGCTGGAAGTCAGTGGGAATCAACAGTTATGGTAAGTCCTGATAATAGTTTAATGGAGAACAAGGAAGAGTTTCCCATAGAAATTACAGGGCATTACCGTTTCCATACTCTGCTCTGATCACATAAGCAGGCTTTCTCCCATGGCACTGAGATTTATCCCATGTGAAACCACAGGCAAATGCTTGTTGGCCCAGTGTCAGCTCTGGTGCTGTCTTGAGTATCACACAGATGAAGGAGAGTTGCATTTTCAGCTCTCCACATTGTTCAGACAGCAGCTTTGAAACAGGGACGTGCCAAACAGGGACATCTTCCCTCTCAGAAGACAGCCTGGAGTCTGGAACTGCAGAGGCTGCTCCAGCTTCATGAGTGTGTAAATGTAAACACAGTTTTTATTCTGGGATTCCTGGAAGCAGAGTGAGAACATAAAACACACAGCTCTCTGTCTAGGCAGGGAAAAGGGCATGAATCTTAGAGAGCTCTATGGAACATGTTAATGATAACAAATAATAGATTCTGAGGATGCTTTTGTGTTTTCTGTGCAGGGTTTACAAAAGAGAGAACTATTGAAAGAGCTTCTTCCTGTTATTGGACAGAACCTTCGCTTCCAGAGGCTTTTCACAGAGTATCAAGAGCAGCTAGACATCTTGAGAGACAAGTAGCATGTCCCCAGATTTTCCCTGTGGGGCCTGGTCCGAGAGAAACTGCTGAACAGCATTAACCAGAGGCAGGAGAGGAGCGAGAGCCCGGCCAGGGGGACACTCCTGAAGAAGGGCTGTGCCGCAGAGGTCCCAGCGGATTCCTGAAAATGATGAGTGGAGGAGCTAGACAGTTTCCCAAGTGAAACTTGACCATTGAAGCTGTGGCCTCTGTTTCTATGGAAAGTCATGGATATGTACTTCAGGGGGATCCTTTTGGATCTGGATCTCATTTAATATTAAAACTAGCTGAGAACTGTTTGTGCGGTTTCTTGGATGTCCTGTGAAAAGCACAGTACTTCAGAGTACACTGAACAGCATATTTAACCCTGTTTAGGGTTTTTTGCCTGAGGATTTATTGAGGCTCAACACTATATTAAATTAGATGAATGAGCCACGTAAAAAGAAATTTCATAAATATTAAGGTATTATGCAGCCAATAGACTCTTTCCTGTGAATATAATAATAATAAGAGGCTGTTCTAACACATGGACTATTTTTGTACTAGAATTTGCTAACTTGTAATATGGAATTTTATTTGGCCGATAATCAGGCTATCACTACAAAGTCATCTTGTAGGAGTTTAATTACAAAGGCTATGTTTCAAAGTAATTCTACCAAATTAACATGTCATCATCAGGTTTTTAATTTTTCAATGTTTGTAAAAGGCATTTTGGGGGGAGGGGGAGGGATATACAATGGGGTGGCTCTTTTTGTAAGTACAAAATAAAAGAACATTGCATTGGTTTAAAAAAAAACCAAAAAGCAAAAACATGGTCTTGAATTATTACAAAGGGCACAGGCATCTCCACAAATGTCAGCACAGGCCTGAATCACGTTAACGTGTCTAGAAAGAAATAATTCTGTCTGGATGATCTTTGCTCTGAAAGCGTGATCAGGCAAGTGCTGGTGATGTCTGTGGAGAGCTGCAGCATCTGCCCCCAGAGCCCCATCCCAGCCCAGGGAGCAGGAGCTGTGTGGGAGTGCTCACACAGAGCCAGAGCCAAACAGGCTCCCCTCACACTGAGCAGCATGGCTGCACTGCAGCGAGGAAGGAGCTTCATGCAGCTCTGGCCGTGTTCCTTGTGGAGTGCTTTTGGAATTCCAGTGAAAACAAATCAAGTTGTTTTCTTTTCCCAGAGCGTGCTTGGTGCCGGGAAAGGAGCTAGTGAAGGTGTTGGTTCTTTGCAGGCCCTGCTGTTTGGGTGTGCCTCAGTTTATGCCTTGCTTTGAAATGCGTTTGAGTAAGAGAATTGAAATGAGTAAATGTATTTAAACCCTTGTAAAAGGGCAGTTGCTCCCCTAAACATCTGACAACCAATATCCTTCCCCCCCCCAGCCAGGACAAAGAGTAGCTGTGCTGCTGTGGCCAAAGAGTCTGATAGTGAGAACCACTTGTAATGTTGGAAATAATTAATATGCTGTTGCCAATTAGACTACACTCATGGGAACAACTCTTCTATTCCTCAGAGGAGAACCATAGCAACATAGAATCATGGAATATTTGGCTTTGAAGGGACTTCCAGAAGTCCCTTTAGTCTAACCTCCTGCAAGCAGAGAAGGTTCTGCTCACCTTGTGCTCATGGATGCAGCCAAGGACCAACTGATGGGATTAAAACAGAAGCTGAACAGCATCTTCTGGAGAGAAGGGGAGCCTGGTCCAAAGCCTGGCACAGTTAGTGGCACTCTGGCTCTCCACTTCCATGGATTGCAGTCCAGGAAATTCCAGACTGATCGTTTAACAAGGGAAGAACAAAGCATGAGTGGATTCGGAGGTGTTTGATGAGTGAAAGCTCCAGGAGAACTGGCTGTTTCCTCCTGCTGAAGACAAGGTATCCAGACTCTGACCATCCTCTGTACAACAGGCTTGTGCTGTTCATACCAGTCTTGTAATGCAGGCTCTTTAATGGGATTTAAACATAATTAGCTAAGGGACAGCAAATTCTCTGTCGTTAAGTCTTTGAAGAGACTCTGAAATACTTTTTGTGAAGAGCTGTATCCATGTTAAGACACCAAGTAGGTTTTTCTACCCATTTTTCTACCCATTTTTTTTTTTTACCCAACAGACCAGGAATACAATGATTTTAAATTCCATGCAAGAAAGCATATTTTAGTGAAGCGGAAGCCCTGAAAGGCTGCTCTGAGGTCCCACCAACCCTCTCCAGGCGGAACATCCCCGGCTTTCCCAGCCCGTTCCC
>VZRF01015423.1:756667-798228 GCA_013396875.1 Vireo altiloquus | reverse complement strand
GAAGCGGAGCCCCTGAAAGGCTGCTCTGAGGTCCCACCACCCCTCTCCAGGCGGACCATCCCCGGCTTTCCCAGCCCGTTCCCCCCGGCCCGGCGCGGCCCCGGAACGCGCCTGCCGCGGCCGCTGTTTCCGCGCCGCGGTCGTTCCCCGCCGCACCCGGCGGAAGGAGCGGGCGGGCCTGAGGCGCGGCCCGGGCAGCGCGGGCCGAGCAGGCCGAGCCGCCGCCATGGGCAAGCGACAGCACCAGAAGGATAAAATGTGAGCGGGGGGCGCGGGGCGGAGCGCGGGGGGGGCCGGGCTGTGCGGGACCGTGTCCGTGCTGTGCCTCAGTGACCCTCCTGTCTCGCAGGTACATCACGTGCGCCGAGTACACGCAGTTCTACGGCGGCAAGAAAGCAGGTAAGGGGGGCCGGGCCCAGGTAAGGGGGGCCGGGCCCTCCCTCAGAGCCCCGGGACAGCGGGGGCTGAGCTCCGACCCCCGGGCTGTGGCCTGAGCTCGCGGTACTGCTCGGAAACGCCGCGTTTGTGGCCAGATGAGCGTCCCGCCCTCAACCGGGTCTGTGCTGGGGCAGAGCCTGAGCGATAATTATCACATTTTAATTCAGCGCTGTCGGTCTGTTAGAGCTCTGTTGTGACCTTTTTCCGGCAGTGTCATTTCAGTTCAGAAATTTTAGTTACAGTTTTGCAAGCTTTAGTGTATTTATCCTTATCATCAGTAAATCGACACAGTTTATGTAGCCAAATGTAACTTTCAAATGTTTCTTTCTTACCTAAAATACCGTGTATTTATTAAAATTCTGTCGTGTGGGTTTTCTTTTTCCACAAACAGACCTTCCACGAACCAATTTTAGACGTTTATCATTTGATCACTGCAGGTAAGACAACAAGTTTACATTATCATTATAAAATGACACATCTGTTTATCAGGCTGTTGACGCTGAACTAAAGCCATGTTCTTCTGAGGCAGTTACTTTCATTGACTTGTACCTGCTGTGGCAGCAGTGTGGCAAGAAAAAGCTGAATAAGAACTGAAACAGAGTGAGCATGACCCCTCATCAGTGTCTGCAGAGGCTGGAGGTGATGGCCAAGAGAATACACAAGTGATAAAATAATGCAGAACAATTACTGTGTACATCCCAGTCCTTCAAATCTGTGTAATCAGGGCTCCAATCTACTAGTCCCTGCTCAGAATGCGCCTGGTTAATCTCTCATCTTGCTGAGATAGTGATTAAGGTAGCTTGAAGAATATTTCTGCTGTTTTTTTGTTTAGAGTTCACTGCTTGAAGTGCAGGAGTGGAAGAAGAGAGTTGGTAGAAGTGGGTTATCCTTGTAGCTTGGGTAGTTCAGGAAGTTGCCTTCCATATCTATGAGCTAATAGCTGCCAGGGTTATGGAAGCATCCCTAACAGGAGATGCTGAATGTGATTGCCAGTCACATCGTGATTTCCAGCTGATTTTGCTAACAAGAGTATGTTCTCTTTTTTTCTAGTTTGTCTCTGCAGCCATTTGAATACCCAGTTTGCACACCAGATGGTACAGTCTTTGACATCCTGTAAGTTCCTGTCTGTCCTTAGCTTCATTTTTCTGTTGTTGACCTGGTTACAGCTGTATAATCATCATTTGGTCTTAGCAAGTTGACCAAAACAATCCCTGCCGTCAGCAGAGGTTTCTGATGGTGCTTGTCACGAATTACTTTATCACTTCTCTTTTCAGGAGCATCGTTCCTTGGATAAAGAAATACGGAACCAATCCAATCACAGGAGAAGTGAGTAATGATGGGTGTGTTCATATCATGTCTTTGCTTTCTTTATGCTCAGTGTTCTATTTAATGTGTTGGAGAAACAAAAATGCCTTAGTGAAAGCAAAAGAAGTTAATGGGAGCACAGTTTTGAAGGTGTGTGGAAGAAAGGAGAGCATTGCATCAAGTTATTTTTTGTAACTGGATTGTAAATAGGGCAGAAGTGGGTGGTTCATTTTTATGAACTCCCAGGGTATCTTGCCTGCCTTCCACTTGTGCCATAATGAAAATCTGTATAGAACTGTTGTTATGCTGGTGCTGCCCAGAAAGCCTAACTGGTCATTGATGGAAAAGACTCCACTGCTGCCTCATATAAGCAGAATTCTGGTCCCTACAGGGCAAGGGGGTGGCACCTCTCCATCTGGGATTAAACTTGTAGCAATGTTTTCTAACCCAAAGGATATTTGACATCATGCAGATTAAGGAGATTAATAGATGATGTTATGCATGGAAAGCTTACACTACAAAATCTTGTGAGTTATGCTGACAGTATGTTTCAGAAAGCTTCTGTCATGATGGTTCACTGTGAGAGCAACCTTTCTGGGTTTCTCTCCCCTTTTTCTGCATAGATGATAATTATGAAGGGATTACTTTCTGTAATAGCATGAAGCTGTAAAACATTGAATAAACATGAAGTACAGGAAATATTTCCCTGTTGGAATTATTTTTCTTTCTGATGTGTTAAAGTGCATTGTTTATGAGGACATAGAGGAAAATTTTAAGCAGAAGCTGTTGGTTGAGCAGCTGAGATTTCTTTTCCTTCAGTGTGTGCAGTTACTTTTCCAGGCACTGGGTGGCAGCCATTGCCCAGGATTGCCGATGGCTCTGGGCTGTGAGATTCCTTCTCAAACATGTTGTGTTTGATTAAAGATCTTCCCGTCAGATAGATACGAGGAAAAACTAAGTACAGATACAACATTCCAAACTCTAAACATGAACAGCCTGTCTGAGACTTAATATCTTCCTGCAGGTGTGTTTGTGCAATGGTGAGATGATTGAAGGTCTTTCTTCACACATGAAGAGGCCAATGTGTTGTTGAGAAGGAATGAAATTACAGCTATTTCATTTGTTTTTGCCAGCCTCTCACCACGTTGCTGCTCTCTGCATTGGTTGGGAGTTTTGGGGTGTTACCACATCATTTTTTTTCACTCAGAGCAGCTCATTGCAGACTGTGAACTGTGGTGTGGTTTAAAATTGCTTTGAAGCACTAAGCTAAGCAAGAAGTGTAACATGCCTGATTGTGTTGTGTAATGGAGAGAGAGGGAGACTGTGCAGAATATTCTTGGTGAACCATAAATGCTTAAGTGAAGTCAGGCCTTGAGACCTGTTTACCAGACTTGTGCTTCTGTCGTTGATGTGCAGTGCACTTCCAGCTCTCCTCAATGTGCATTCCCCCCTTTTCCTCTGTATCACTGTCTGGGGAGCCCTTTCTTCCCCCGCTTTGTTCTGGACTCATGCTCTACAGCTCTCTTCTCCACAGGACCAAGGTGTTCAGATCAATTGGAAGAAAAAGGAGACACTTGTTCTCCAGAATAGCACACAGCCCTGCTGAATCCAGCCCTGTGGAGCTCTAAGTTGAAGAGTGGGGTTGAAAGAAGGATTGGAATTTAGACTTTGTTTCCCAGAGGGGTAGCTCAGGTTTTTGGAAGGGAAGGATGGCATTGGGCAGGAATGGGATAGGAGTGCTGGGATAAGGTAGGTGGCAGAGGAAGTCAGTGAATTGAGCTTGTGCTCAATCTCTGGACTGCTCTGTCCTCTGTTGAATCTGTCACTGTGTGTGCACCCTCTTTTTCCTGTGCCACTTGTTCATGGAAACCAGAAAGTGTCTTCTGTAATGAATTGGTGACTTAGAGACACTCAGGACTCTGGGTTTATTTAGAAAGGAATTGAGCCAGATTAGCTTCAATGCCACGTTGTGTACAGTAAGTTATGAAGTTACTTTGCACAAGTTAGTGATGAGGCTCTGGAGAATTTTTCCATTTGTTTATCTTGAAGTAAAAAACAGTAATGAAACCCTTTGTGGCTTGTACTTCTCTAGTTGTGGTTTGCTGCTGGACAGATGCTGTAGAGAAGTCAATAGACTGCTTGGAAATGGGGTGTTAATGGTGCACTCTTGGCACTCACTGGTTCTGTCCAGCTGTCTTATTTCTGAAGTGGACCCCTCAGTGAAGAGCTGGAGAGCCTTGCAGTCATTAATATATTTATCTTTGCTGTGCTCCAGGGGATAGGACTGTGCTAGTCTTTTATTAATTGGATGTTTGTGAACTGATCTACAAGAGACTTCTCTGATTCTTCTGAATCCTAAACTATTGGACTAGCCTTTGTTTTTAAAGAAATGCTGCAGAGCAAATCACCGTTGACCTTTGTCTAGAATTTACCATGAACTATTCGAGAAAGTAACTTCAGATTTATCCCCCTCTCCTTTTTAAGCATTCCTTGGGGTTTACTGCTACAACAGTAATTTTGGAAGAAGCAGTGCATTTCTTGCAGCTGAACTGCAGTCTGTCAGTTGGCATTGGCTCACTTACTTTATTTGTCAGCTTTGTCAGGACACTGTCCTGGCTTATCCTTACACTAAAATTGCATAAAATAAAGAGGAAAGTGATAGTTAGCTCATTCCTTTTTACTGACAACAGCACTTAGGCTTCTTGGGCTTGCAGAGAATTGCAGGCTTGCCAGGATGTTTCATGTAGTGACATTCTGACAGCCTGACCAGTGTGCCCACACGAGGCAGCCAGCTGGGATCAGGATACCAAGGAGCGAGATTGGCCAGGGCATGTCTGGTTGGTTGGAATCTCAAATATGAACAGATGATAGATCAGTGTGCCTTTTGACAGGAATTTCAAGGAAATTGTTCTTCTTTGTTGCATGGATATGTTATATGTGGGCTGAGCTATTTTTCCTCCTGTGCATTGTAATGTGTCTGATGTCAATACCTATTTTTTCCACTCTGGTTCAGTGACATTGTGACTGTGTGGGCAGGCCAGATTGTTGTGGCTGTACTTTCAGCCCCTATCAAGGCTCTGTAACGTTGGGCAAATATCTCTGTTCCCTTGTCTCAGAAGCAGCTACTGTCTTTGTCCCTTGTTCCCCCTTTTCTGTGGGAATTTAATTCTTTTGGACACTGGAAAGCTGGTTAATTTGATTCAGTCCAGATAGTTTAGCCTGGTCTAAGAGTCAGGCTAGGAGACCTGAAGATGCTGTGTGGTGGATTTATGAGACTGAGAGTCACATTTCTGGTCTGAATGAAGCACAACAGAATTTGTGTTGTGCCCCATCTTGTGGAAGGTTAGGATCCAGACCTGAAGGCCAGAGAGGGCGTTTTATTAAGTATCACAAGGTTTTAGCTTCTCACTAGGTTAAGGAGGAAATTTTTTATAAATTCTGAGGGTTTTTTACAGGTTAGAAAAGCCTTTTGCTTGGGCTGCCTCTGAAGATAACCATAAAGAGGAGTTTGGTGCTTATGAAGAAGTAATAGAAGGCAGAGCCACTGACATGGAAAATGAGAATTGCCTTTGGAGTCAGAAGGCTAAAAATCCCTGACTTTTCCCAGTAAGACAACTGCCTTTTAAAAAGAGAGAGCTGGACACAAAGCTTTGCTCTGTGTACAATATAAATATTTGCTATTTTCCTCCCACACTCTTTAATCCTGTATTTAACAAATAAAGCTGACTTGGGGTGAAATTATGACTAACATCATCAAATAATTGTGGCAGTAGAGGTGCCTGGCTCCTGCAGTAAGCCTGTCTGATCCAGGCTTTGGAAACACCAGAGAGCTTGTACCTGCAATGCCCTGCAGCAATGACAGCCTGCAGTGGACACCTCCTCCCTCTAGCACTGCTCACTAGGAATGTAAACAGTGCCCTTTTTCTCAATCATTTGTTTGAAGTAAGGTTGGTAAGATGATGCTTGCCATAATAATTACAAGCACTTTCAAAACCTGTAACTTCTTACCCTCTAAAGAAAAAATTGCATCTGAATGGGTTATTTCAAAACTTGGAAAATCATTCTCAAATACATTCATAAATATATTTCTCTTCCAAATGCTGGTGGCTATTGTTACTTTATTTTATTGTTGAAATCATGATTTCTTTTTGATTTGGTCACCTAGATTTCAGTCTCATAGATCCCATAGAAATCAGTTGCTGGTATTGAAGTGTAGCTTGCTGACCTGATTTAATGAAGAGGATATGAAGAAGATTACTTCTTTTACTGTTAATTTGTTAATCCCACTTAAAAAAGGAACAAGCAACCTACAACACTTTTTTTTTTTTATGCACTAAAAAAGTCTTTGCCTATCTAAGTAAGGGAAATCCTGTCTGAAAAGGATGCAGAAATTGGAGCAAAGGTGAAACTTCCTTAAACATAAAAGTGTTTTTACCATGTTTGTATTTTGAAAGCATAGAGATAGAAATAGAAAACACTGGTAATTGTTTCTTCACCCGAGCAGTGAACACAATGAGAAAGAAGGCTTAGGTATTTTTTCTGCTTTTGAAATATTCTGAATAAAGAAACTGCAGTGTGTGAGCAATATGAGAAATACCAAGTACTGTAGGAACAGGTGTTAAAGTACTGTTTAAGTTCCAGCCAGGACTTTATGGTTCACTAAAAATTGCTTTCCACCTCTGTCACATAATCAGTGTAGGGTCCCTGTGTTTCAGGAATGGATTCCTGAAATTGGGCTGGATGAGCTTCACACATTACTGAGTCAGAGGGGTTGAGATCACAGTCACAGACAAAATTCATCCAACCCTGAGTCAAGTGGAACAAATCTCAGGCCTAAACTGGGAAGAGGACAAGTTCGAATTTGATGTGACCCTTACTGGCTAAAGCAACAGAGACAATGGCTTTTAACTGAGTTCATATGGTCTGTGGGGTAATTTACTGCAGATTGCTGCTTTAATTGTGTTGTTCCAGGTGTGTTTCTAGATAATGAGCAGCAAATATTGGATGTCGTCAGACAAAAACTTGTGGTTTGAAGGTGACCCCTTTCAGGCCAGTGTAGCTGTGTACATTGTCAGGAAAATGCAGTAGCTGTAGATAATGTTCAGTGTGAGGCATTTTCAGAGTGTTTGTTGAGACCTTTCTGTAACCTGGTGGTAATGTTATCTTAGGATTCTGATGATCATCTAAAAATGGCATGTTGCAGCAGGAGTCAGATTTTCCTTGTGCTTTTTCATCTCTTTGTCTTGAAAAGTTTTCTTCACTTACTGTTCCCAAAGAGATTGTCCTTACTTTGAGCATTTTTATCTTTTGTCTAGATACAAAATACCGGCAGGAAAATGCTGTGCAGACTTCCACAGGCAGGCTATGTCCACATCAGTTTTCCATATCTAGAATGCTGGGACTGTCTAATTAAGAGCTAACTAGGCTGACCAGTTGAGATAATTTTCATTTTGTAGAATTCAGGAGTGAGTCATATCCCTCTCATTGTTTTTTTTCTCAACATCAGAGCACAGTATCTGAAATCCAAGTAGTCTGCTGTGTTTTCTCCTTGGGGCTTTGGAAATGAGTGATCATTTAGGTGGATCAGTAACTTCAGGTCTCATTTGGATGTAATATGAGTGATGTATAAATGAGAATTTTAATTTTTCTCTAGAGAACTCCTTTCACATACATGTCAGAAGAAGTCGGCACATCTTCAGCTTTGAAATTCAAAGTATATTTCTTAATTTGTCTTTTGCAACTCAGTCAGGTCTTCAGATATTGCATGAGTTTAAATGTCAATTGCGCTCTTTTTTCCCCTTTTGTTAAGCTTACCATATTTTTCCTATATATTTGAAGTGAGATTTTTTTCTTGTTTATTTGTAAGAAAAGTTTCAGTGCAGAGTGGGAATACAGTTTTGTTCTGGGTGAGTAATAGCTTATTACAGAGCAGAGAACAATGGAAATAAAACCAAGGGAAGCTTCGTTGTTGAAAAATGGTTCAGACAAATCCAGCTTGGTTTTCATGTGTTGCAGAAAGAGAAGTGAAATGATCAGGAACAGAAAACTGGAAGACTGTCTGAGGTCTTTGGCTCTCTCAGTCTGCTTTGCAAACTGCATGCTCTGTCTTGAACCAGTGTTTGTTTTCTGCCTGCTGTGGCTGCTGAGAGCTTCTGCTGATGGTTTTCCATCTGATACATATCTTCTGTAAATTTTGGGTTTGACCAGCTTAGTCTTGTTTGTATTTGTGCCAAAATTGTGCTTCTATCTGGTAGTGTTTACAACTGTGTATTTGGCATGGAGAAATTTAATGCTTTCTTGACATTTTGTTGTTGAGACTTGTATTTTCCTCTCAGATGTTTTTCGTGCCTTTACGTTCTCCATACCCTACATGGTCACAATTCTCCTCCACATCTCTTAAATTTGAATATATCTTCTTTGAACAGAGTTAATCATACACAGTAAATACTGTGTGAATGCCTGCTACAGTGGTGGGAATATTTTCTAATCTCTTCCTGAAGTGCTTTGATAATACTTTGATATATTACACATGATAGTGTAAAACCAAAAACCATTTCAGTGTATGTGCTGAGAGAGGAAGGGTGCTTTGAGAAAATGGCAATTTATTGCATTTTCTTTTGGTAGGCTGGATCATTTCAGAAGCAGGTATTTATTTATAAGTTAGCCAGTTAGCCAGGATGAGCAGTAGTTCTTCCTTTTCTCATTTTTTGTTGTTTCCAGTTGGATGTTGCTGCCTGTATTTCTGTGGGCAGTAGCAGCCTTTCAGACACGGGTGGTTACAGCTGTCATCATTCAGCATCTCTCTCCAGGTGCATTTTTGTCTGGGGCAGCAGACACAGGCTGCTGCTCAAATGCCCAGAACCCACTTTGAACGAGATGAACTCTTCAATATGCAGCAACTGAGCCGTGTCGTCTTACCTCCTTGGCCTCACACATTATTAGCTTTTACTCAACAGTCTAAAGGAGTTAATATTTGACTAGTGACCATAAATTTTCAAGGCCTCTGGATAGAAACATATGAGGACATGATTCCTGCCCTGAGGAATGACCAGGAAGTCATGTGTCATAACTGGAAATGGTCATAAAACACAGGGGCAATCAAGGGGATGAAAATCCCACTGAGTCGTATCCTGATGGATAATTCCTTTTTTGTTGGGTTTTCTGAAAATGTCCCACTCTCCTTTGTTGCTGACAAACATGGATAGCTGGTTCTTTCTTTACCAGAGTTGTTTGTGTGTTTTACAGGAGTGTACCCAGCACTACTAAGAGTTAGCCTTTATCTGTCCTAAAAAGGGGATTTATTTTTCAATTCCCTGTATCTTTGGGAAACAGCAAGAGTGAAGAAGATGAGATTTGCCTCTACTTAATGTTCAAGTGCTTTATCAGAAAAAGACATTTCAGACCCTCCAGTGTCATGAGTCACTGGCCAAGCTGCTGTTCCTCCTTCACACCTTGCTGGCTGTGGTGATGGTGTGCAGTGTTTGATCGAGTAACCCACCTCTGGACACAGGCAGATAAACGTGTCTACCATTATTTCTAATGCATTATGTCCCTTACAGCAAAAAAGTATTTACATCTAGGTTGTACAGACTGAACAGATGGTCTCTTCTTTTCCTTTTCTGTGTTTTGGTGTAAGTGTGCGCATTGGATGGGATTTTGTGACTGTGACACTTGAAAAACTAGCAGCTGTGAAGCGCTCTAGCCTTAAATGAGATGCAGCATGAGGTTTCCCACAGATCTTTACTTGCCTGTTTTTCACTAAAATTGGAGACTAGATTTTTGGTGCTTCTGCAAAGCTTTATTTTCTTTGAACTGTGCTGTATTTGGCTGTGGGTCTCTGGATTGGTAGACTTCTGACTGCATTAAGACTGCAGGTTTGATCTTGCAATGCAGCTACACATCTTTTTCTCATGGTAATTTCTGTTAATGTACTCTTTGATAAGGCTGGATTATTGCTGGTATCTGTGAACCATGTGTGTTATCAAGCATATCTTTATGGTTCTCTGGACAAGGCTTTGGTGATCATATGGTGTCAGTTTAATTAACTTTTAAATATGTAAATACAGTGGTCTAGAAGTGTGTAATGAAGGATCTTCTGTGTCCATTTCCATTCTAGCTCAGCAGTACATGAAAACTGCAGTTTAACAGCAACTTCATCCAGGAACATGAATTGAGGGTATCTTTTTAGCTTTAGGTAGGCAGCTCTGATAAATATGGAGCATTTTTGTTGTTGAATTGAACATAGAAATGATAACTTGAATTGTGAGACTGTTCGGCCTCTTGGCTGCTGAGCCAAGGAGTTTTCCGAATTTTTCAAGGAGTGTTAAACTACATATAGATGGCTTATCTTGTTAAAACAGTGCTGCTATTTCCAATTGTAAACCCTAATGTGTAGACTTGAGGATTTCCAATGCCCTTTATCATCATTAAATGCATTTACAAGATCTGAAATAAGTAACATTATACGTGGAATTATTCCAGTACTGTTCATTGAATTCATGTCCCCTTTTTTTGTGAAGATTTTATAGCGAGGAAAATTGTAAGAGAACTTCTTAAAATGGGAAGTTGTATGCAAAGTTATATGTAACAGGTCTCATCTTTAAAGGAACCAAAGTATGTAATACAAAATTCTTTTGCTGTTGTTAAGCTTGGTACTTGGTAGGCAACACTGTGTTTCAGTATTAGCATTTGTTCTGGCTTTCTCTTCTGCTTGAGGTAACTCTGTGTTTCTTCTTTTTGTGGGATGAAAAACCATCAGATGGTCAGGCCAGCTCTGAATAATTTTTGACCTCATGTTGTCAGCCAGTTCAGATGTGACATGTTAATTTTTCCCCATGTACTGTGTTAGCCCCAGGCACTGCCAAAGCCCCTCTCTCACTGGCCCTCCACAACTGGACAGGGGAGAGAAAATGTCATTGAGGGTTCATGGGTTGAGATAAGAACCAGTAGAAATTTTTTTCTTAGATATGTTATCCCAGAGGCCTTACCACGATTGTCCCAGCCTTGTCCAGCAGCATGTCCATCCTGGAGCTGGCTGGACACAGCAGAAGCTTCCAGCAGCTCCTCACAAAAGCCACCATGGTAGCCCCCCACTACAAAAACCTGAACACACAACCACAGTACTAGCTTCTCTGGGTTTTTGTGTGCTCCTGACAGAGGCCATTCAGTGTGTCTGATCAGGGGGTCCAGTCCACAAGTGCTGAACGTTTGAATGCTTACTCAGTTGCTGTTGGTAGGATGGGAAAGTCTATCTTCACTAAGCCCAGCTCTTGCTGCAGGTCACCAACTCTGCCCATGTGTGGGTAGAGAATCAGTGGAGCCCTTTTTGATTGCTTTTCAGGCTGGTGCATATCCAACGGGGTCAGAGCCTCATTAACAAGAAGAACATGCAGCCACAGACCAAAGAGATTCAGCGAGTGTAACTAATTGATGTGCGGGGATTGTAGGTCATATCTGCATGAGACACCCGGCGATGACAGAGAATGATTTAATTCGAAACAATCGGTGTGTTCCATCCGCGAGCTGCCACAGTGCCCCACTAACCTCCGTGGCGTCATCACCTCTGCCTGGGTATCAATAAAGGATGCTGCCCTTTGGGATCCCGCAGGAGCCAGTGCTGTCAGCTGACAGATGAGAGCGTGCGGGGCGCTGGGGCTTCTCGCTGCCGCAGGAAAGTAGGTCATGGCCAAAAGTAGCCTTGGCTGCCTTTGTGGAAGTGTGCCTGCGAGAGAGGAGTCAGCTGAGAAAAGAGCTCGCACGGTTTTGCATTTATTTTTTTTTTAGCCCTTCCTTGCTGTGGAGCAGCTGGCACTACGTGCCGTGAAATGCGTCTGCTTTCCAGTATTTCTGCATAAAATATTTTTAGAAGGGAATATGCGGCTCTTATTTCTGCTTAAGGGAAGTGGCAGATGCTTGTGGCCTTTTCATTTTCATTAGGAATTTAGAATTTAATTAGATCAAGTGTTTTTAATAAACACTTTTTTTCCTCTTGCTTTCTTAACTGGAGCGTGGCTGAAACTGGATGGTGGGTGTGTGTCAGGGAAACTCAGGTTGAAAATAGTTTTGAACTTGAGCTATGTGTGCAACATTTGTTCTCTCTTAAGCCTTATTAATAATAAAAAATACATGAAAACATGTACTTTAACTCATTTTAGGATTCATTCACTCCTGCTGTCTGTTCCCGTGAAGATCAGTGCCCGTTTGTGGCATAACGGTCATTTCCATGGCAACAAACTATGTGATGGTGCTTGGAAAGCTTTGGCTTTAGATGGAGAATAAATAAAAGGAGATTCACCCACATGCAAGATAATCCTGTTTTTGTGTGAAATTAAGAACTTGAGAGGGAAAAAATGGTATTTCACAGGTGGCCTATATCATGTCCTTTTACACTTTCCTGGGTAATGTGTAGGTGTTTCAAAACCGGACCTCCTGGAAGTTCTTGTGTGTGGACTCCCTTCTTTGTGGCTGCTCTATGGGCAGTTGCCAGATCCTGTAGCCTGGTCTTGGGCCCTGAGCAATCCTTTGTAGCAGATCAACACCTGGTTTTGCCGTTCTGAGGCTCCAAAGATTTCCTTTGACGAAACACTAAATCCCCCTCTTGCCTTGCAGTGCAAGCCAAAGCACAGAGCTGCTCCAAAGGGCATGAGTTGACGTGCCAAGGTCACTTCTTCAAGAGAGGCCTGATAGAAGGGCAGTTTGTGGCAGTAGAAGTTTATAATATTCATACAGCACTTCACTACAGAGTTCTCACTCCAGGCAGTATTTCAACTCCTGTATGACAGTCATTGGTTTTTATTTACTGTTGATGTAAGACTGTGTAAGTGCTGGTCTCTGTGGGGAGCAGATCCAGCACAAGCAGCTGATGCACTATGAGTAACTGATACTGAAAAATAACCTTTTTCCACACTATAGAAAGATATGACCTGAAATACCATACTATTTCCCTTGGTGCGGAGTGAGAGTCCGAGGACTTGGCAGCACTTGTAACAATACATCATATGGTGACAGATGAAACAATGCACTGCAGCTTCTGCTACCTTTAAAGTCTGCACAGCAGTTTAGTCTGTCTTTTCTGCTAAATTTCTGTCAAGGTATAAATCTGAATCTTCAATCATGCTAAACTGTTTCTTAGGGAACTGTTTCCATTTATCTTTGAAGATGCTCATATGTTTTGGGCATAGCTGAGATCTGCCAGAAGGTTAATTTAAAGACCTTTCTTGAAATTATCGGTGTTTCCAGTGGTTGTATTTCTAAAGAAGCTTTTTTTGAAACATAATTTTTGGGCTGTTGCACAACATGTGCACAGATGGATGCTACTTTGTGTTAATAGTTGCTTAGGTTGAACAGATCTGTCCAGGATCAGATGTTCATTTTGGCAACTCTGCAGTTCCCCCACTACTCCTTTGATAAATTTGTTCTTGTAAGAAGATAAATAAATATATAAATCTCTGCATTCACTTCATCATTTCAGAAGCCGCCATTGCCTTTGCTGCCCTTCTTTGTACCCCAGCAGTGGCAGATATTGGAGTGTTTTGGGTAGTTTTTTTGAGAGTCCACTTCAGAAAAAGTGGTGCTGGTCTTCTATCACATAACTAAACATAACTGAACCTGGCCTCTTTTTTCCTTCCCACCTTATTCCTACCAGCTCTCCTTGCTCTTCCTGCTAATAAATTAGAGAGATGGTTACCTTTCTGGCAGCAAATGAGCCTGCCAGTTGGTTGAGAGCGATTTGAGAAGTACCTTCCTATAAACGAATGAGTCCAGCTGTCATAACATGTACTCTGTAAACCAAGAATATGAATTTTGATTAGGCACAGAAAGCTCACTAACTTAGTTTCACACGATTTCTTTATTGCTCTTTGCCCTAATGATTGAAGTAGCAGTTCTGGCACCGGGGCTGGCAGATCTCCACTCGTAGCTGTTTATAAAGAGCTGTCTGGGTTGTAAAAACCTCGCTAATCTCTTCAGGTGCGTGTTTTGAGAAGAGAACCAGTTGTTTCTTTTAGAAGGCCTGTGCTGTGTGTGCTTTTAAGGATCCATTTGGCAGTGAAGCTGTCTCTGACAGCTGATACAATCAAAAGGTTTGTATTTTTATGAGTCTCAGATCCTGACTCAGCCCTGCAGCTCATTGGGCTGGACTTTTATCTCCAGCTGGGTGCCCCAGTCCAGCACTCCCTGACCATCCCAGTGGGCTGTGCTGCTGGGGTCACCCAGGGTGTGATGTGCCCTGTCTTGCCAGTGGTGTACCCAAATCACATCTGACCCCAATGCCTAGCATACGTGGGCCTGTCATGTTACTGAAGGCTCACTGTTATTTTGGGTGTGCTTGCAGCTTCCGTGTCTTAGAGAAAGTTGTGGGGCAGGAGCAGCCTGATTGTCCAGAAATGTTTACCAGCCCAACAGCTCTTCTCTTCCCATGTCAGAAAACCCTTCCAGAGAGAGGGCAGCAGAAAAATGCCATAGACATCCTTCTGAGGAAGCGTGGGAGGGCAGGAGGAGCTTAGTTTGCAGTGTCCTCTCTAGAGCTGGAGAACATTATCCCAACCTTGGCTGTCATCTCCGTTCCCTATTCGGTGGAATTGTTACCTGGGGGTTAAGTGGCTGAAAATCCCTCCTGGGACTCCCTTCATGACCCCAAGTGCCTCTCCAGAGAACTTTTGCCTCCGTTTCTCTTTATTATTGCTGCTGTCATGTGGGCTCTGCTGCACATTTCCTGAGTAAAAGGAAAATTACAGTTATTTCAGAAAAGGCATCGAGCTTGATTGCCAAAATGGTTTGCTGGCATTATGACTTTCATCAGAGGTCTCTGCTGAATTGCCCTTTCTGATCAGCAGCAATGATCTTTGCCTCTTAGCTTTTCATGCAAACTCCCCTTTCAGTCTGTGCTCAGAGTTGTGCAACTGCTCAAGCTGATTCCCCATGGTTGGCACTGTACTGTGTCAAATACAGGCCTGTAAACAAATGTATCCCAGTTCTCAGGCTCTCTGAGCCTTGTTTTTGTGGGCTGTCTATGACTTGAATTCCCAGGGTTCTGATGATTCAGACAACTTGCAATATATTATTAATAAATTATGTACTATTAAAGTCCTAACAGTGATGTCACAGTTTCCTTTTATTTCCATGGTTACATTCTGTTGTGATTAATCTTTTTAATGCTTTTATTTTCTTTAGAAATTAGATGCCAAATCACTTATAAAACTGAATTTCGCTAAAAACAGTGAAGGTAAGTGCAGTAATTTTCTGTGGTGGTGTTTTGTTGGGGTTTTTTCTTTAATGAGTGCTTTAATAAATTCTGGTTTGTCTTACTCATGGTGAACTTAAGTAGTTTGTGTTCTCTATCATGGTTTTTATTTTCTGAGTAGAGTAATTGCTTCTTGTGAGTGATATGTTTACCTTCAAAGTTCCATTTCTGTTTTTCTTTACACTGGGGAGCTATAAATTATTCAGCAATTTCACTTTACTATAGCTGCTACTGCACTAAGGTGCTGTTTACTTTAAGGAAAGAATCAGAAAAAGTGAAATTTTTGTAATGGTATCTTATTTCTATCTTGCCTGTGGCAGTATTTGCTGTTCACTTGGTTTTGAACAGCTTTTTGTTTATAAAAGGGATTAGACTTAAATGAACATGTGGGATTTTATGAATAGAAGCACACAAGACAGCCGCCTCGAGTTTTATTTCTGCAAGATATAAAATCTGCCTCCAAAAAGAGCATGGTAGGAACAAAAGAGAAGAGTGGAGATGAATTCATCTTCTACAAAGCAGATAATGATTTCTTTGAAATGAGGATGGCAAAGATTAGGTGGGAATAAAATTCTGAAGTATCTGTCTCCTTATTTTACCAAAATCTATGGATTACAAGCTCTTTTCTCAAGCTGATGGATTTCATCTGCACCTTGTGTTCCATCTGTCTCAAGAGCAGGGTGTTAAAAATTGATCAATAGTCAGTGTGGCCAAGGCTTTGAAAGATACCAATAACATTGTGCTTTCCCTAAAGAAGTCCAGTTCCTAATGCTGGGGTGGAATGACAACAGCCATACAGTCCTAGAAGCCTTTTCCTTAAAAAGGTGTATTCTATGTCATTACCCAATCAAGGGAAAATGCAACGAAAGACAAAAATTAAATGTTGCATTTCTGTCTATCAGCAAACTTTTCTTTGAATCCTGAGATGTGGAATGGTTGCTACATATGTAGGATCCTCTCTGTTCACACAGAAATCTGATGTAAAAGGTCTTTGGACGTTGCAGTTGCTCACCTTTAGTGATCACTTATGAGTTGAGTACCTTCTATCCAGATCAACATGTGTGTACCCTCAGCAGTTTTGCTTGTGCTAGAACTGAGAATGTGGTGACTTGCTCTTTTTTATGAAGCTGGAACAAGGCCTCCCATTTTATCAGAGTGTTTCTGTATCCATCTGTTGGGCCATACCCTGATGCCACTTCCAAAAATCCATTTCTGAACTTCTTGAGTTTAAGTCCCTTGTGGCAGTGGCTTTCCTTCAGCCCTGATGGCATTGACAAAAGTGTCCTCAGCTTTGACTTGTTGCAGGGAGTCAGAGCTGCCTCTGATGGCACAGTGAGCACAGTCTCTGTAGGTGTTTGCCTCCCCTGTCCTCACAGGTGCTGTGAGCAGCCTGTTCTGGCCTCCCTGCTGGTTTTGATTTTCAAATGGTAATTAGGAAAAAAAGAACTAAATAGGCTCAACTCATTTCAAAAATCTCACCCAAACCCCCAGGTCTAGCAAACTGATCAAGTATTAATAACCTTCTTCTAATTGCTTTCTGCTGAGATTTTCCAGACATTTGTCTTTTTCCTCCTACATTGCCTCCCATCAGTTTGCTTGCTGTTGACTTGCTTAATATTTATACTGACCCTCCTGGGAAAATTCACAGCTTGATTAGAGCAGAAGCTGGGCTCCTTATTGAGTAACGTGTTCAGATTTAATGGCATTCTGCTTGCCACATTTGAATACAAAATGCTCCCCTCTGCTTAAAGCACAACAGCTGCCATGAACTTTTCTGTAGGCTGTAAGCTAAACTTTTATTCCTGGGAGCAAGAGTGATACAGAGAACTGGACGTGTTACAAGGTACAGGCTCATGTTATCAAGAGATCTTTGATTACAGCAGTAACAATTGTGTTGTGGTATTTCATAAATATCAAACAAGTTGGACAAAGTTCTGTGTTGGGGAATTGAAGGCAATAGATTTCAGAACTGCATTTTCCTTGCTTGTTTTATAGTTCTCCTAACTGTTACTTTTTCTGGCACTTTTTCTGGCACTGAAGAATCAAAATATTGTTAAAACATCATTGAATACACACTGAAGTCAACACTTTATATTAAAAATTAATGTAAATATCATCCACAGAGATCAGAGAAATTAGCTATTTCAAAACAGTTACAGGTCTTCATGTGAAATTTCAACTTTTTTCCCTCTATCAGGCAAGTACCACTGTCCAGTGCTGTTTACTGTATTTACCAATAACTCCCATATTGTGGCCATCAAGACTACTGGAAATGTGTTTGCCTATGAGGTAGGTTCTTTGTTGCATTTCTTTAGTAATATTTTATACTTGGTGCATTTCAGTCAAGATCACAAAATGTTTTTGAAAGACAGGTAAATTTTATTCTTGTTTTACAGCCAGGAAAATTAAAGGACAGGGAGATGAACTGTCTTCACAAATTGTTGTCCAACTTTAGCCTTCAAAATAGGAACAACTTTAGAATATGAATTAAATAATATTTCTAAAAGCTTTTCCTAAGTTAATCTGCATATACTGAATCTTGTATTTCAGATGAATTAATAGACAAATTTTCTATTGTCTTCTTTCTGATACAGTGTCATCACAAAAACACAAATTGCCTCATTTCTATTCATATCAGTGAATAAAAAGGAGCATTTTAGCTGGAGCTGAGGGAATAGGAGAAAGAATGCCTTAATGGACACTTAAACTGCATTTTTATTCATGTTTTGTGAACATTTATGTGAACCCAAGTGGAATTTTAGTCGTGACTTCTTTGCACAATCCTTACTGTAAAAAGCAAGGTTAATTTATTTTTTCAGTAGCAAATAAATCCTTCAATTAATGAATCCATATCTAGTGTTGTTTTCTTTATGATTTATACTTTAAGATTTTATTGATCTCACATACCTACTTGTAACCTTTACACACGAGAATCCAGTTTTTGCTGTGTGTGTCTTTGCCTGGTTCTTAGGCAGTGGAGCAGCTGAACATAAAACCAAAGAGCTACAAGGATCTGCTGACAGATGAGCCCTTCACTCGGCAGGACATCGTCACACTGCAGGTAAACTTTTCTCTCTTACCCCTTACACCACACAGCATTTTTTTTTTGCAGAGGGTGAAATGCTGCTCTGTACACTGTTCTAGCAGGAAACCAAAGTTACTGAACAGAAAAACCTCACTGTATTGTCTTTGTTGCCCAGATGAGCCACAAAGATGCCATGTAACACAATCTGGAAGAGTATTAAGTTGCCCCACATGGCCTGTGATATCAAAAGAAACAATGTTTAGAATGTAAAGTATTTAAACTTTTAGGAACTTCACATGTTGCATTAAGTCTGATGTGGATTGTCCATCTTACTCTTTCAAAGATATATAAAAGAGTCAAAGCTTCATTCCTTTCCATAGAATGTTTCTCTAAATGTAGACTAAAACAAGTAGCAAACCAGAGGATTTTCTCTAATTACTTGTTTGGAATGTTTTGCTTCTTAATAGGTACAAATGTTGATTCTTTGCTCATTTTAAGAAAATTGAAACCTAAATTAAAAGAGCATTGCAAATTTAACAGTGTAAAAGATAGTTGTTGACAGATGAAGTTGTGTATCAAAAGAGCTAAAACTTTTAAGCTTGCATGATTTCAAAACGGGAAAAAAGATTCCAGGATCACTTTTACTGAAATAATGAATTAGTATGCTTCTCATGAACACTTAATTGCCACTAGCCAAGACTAATACAGTCTAATTCAAATAGAAAAATATTTTTAATTTATGTCTAAATTTAAATAAAGTGTAGCCCTTCTTCCCTACTCCCAGTGCTTAACAGCATGTTTTTAAATATTTTTCCTCTGTTCCTTTGGGCTTGTTGCTGTTCAAGCTAATGCAACAAAGTAAAATGTTTTTATTCCAATGGATGCAAAAATTACAGCTTTTTTTTCAGATTGAAAGCTCCCAACAGAATGTTATTTCTGTGTAACTGCATGGTTGCTAATGGATTTGGAAAAGTAAAAAAAGATGAGTGTCTAAAAATGTGTCTGTGCACCCGTATGGAAAACCAAGCTATTTTGAACAAATAATTGAAATGTGCAGTCACTAGAAAAATATTTTAGTATGTTTTGTAGGGTTGGATTGAATGTATGTATAAAGAGTGTGTTCCTGTTACTTGCCTAGCTTTGATTTTTCACAGATGCTCTAGTCCCTTAAATCTCAAAGTACAACATCCAAAAACTGAGTCGTTCCCTATGTGAGTTTTTATCAATATTTTTCATCTTCATTCTTGACTTGTTGGGTGTCTGTCTTGCTTAGAGGAATATGTCTAATGTGAAAGCAAGTAGATTGTGATAGTTGTGCAGTTCAAGGTCATGGTCACACATTGCCTGCACCTCACCCACCTCCACTTAGGATGGTGCTCATAATGTGTGAGTAGATTTGATCCTCTTAAGTAAACAGTTCCTTAGGGGTTGGTGCTAACTTCTTCAGTGCACAGTCTTGTGTGACACTCTTAAATAAGTTTAGAAATAGCAAAGACACCCCCCTTGTTGGGACTGGACTGCAAGAGATTTGACTGTCTGAATGCTGTTGACCAGATAAAGTTTGACCTTTTACCAGATCAGTTTTTAAATATGTTTTTCAGAGTTATTTTTAACAAACAGTCTAAAATGGCTTCAGGCTGTTGAAGGAGAAGAGCCATTTACTGCACTGCACAACACCCACTGCAAACTTGCACATGTAACTTGATTTCTCCTATTCAAATGCTGCCCTACCCTGACTTGCTTTGTTGAGGCCAGGATTCAAGCTGAAGTGCCATGACCAGCCTGGGTATTAGAATTGCTTAAGTATATGTGGTAGAGAAATGTGTTGTTATTTTCTCACAATGTTTTCTTCATATCAATTATTGAAAGACAGACTGATGTCTCCTCTACAAGCTCTCTTGTTGACAACACTGCAGGCAGCATGGTGGCTTCAGGCTTCACACTGCCAAGCTCCACCACCTGTGGCTCTGTTTCTCAGCCAGAGTTCATGACTGCAATCTGTTGTGTTTCAGAGCTCTACCCCAATTTCTCCTTCTCTTAAAAACACTTCAGTTCTGTGTTGAAATTCATCACTTTGTTGTTTTCTCATTCCCCCATGTAAATTGAGTGCTATGGTATCCAAGAGAGCTGGAATTGAGAGTGAGTTAGTATCACTGACCCTGCTGTTTGGCAAAAAAGTAGATATAAAGGAAGTTGCTATAAAAAACATTATTTACTTTGCAAATAACAGCTGAATAGGGCTGTGTGTAATAGCTGTGTTTAGCAATAGAAAACAGCATTTCCTAGGAAACAGATAGAGTACCTGTGTTTGGTAGTGAAATACAACACGATAAGTGGAAAATATGAATGATGTATGTTTACAGATTATTTGTATGATCACATTTTTCCTTATTGGTACATGAAGGACAATCCTACATCTGCTTGGCTTTTGCCAGAATAGCAGTTGACCTCGAACTTGGCTTCTCTCTCCTAATATATATAATTAAAAACAAAACAAAAGAGCTTTGCTCTTTTTAGAGGAGGCAAAATTGCATAATGTGCTTTTGCTGTTCTTGGTGCTAAACATTATTCAAACACGAGTCATAATCCACCCTGTTATCTTTTCTAAGCACCATCTCATCTGGTCTCTCTGAATTTAGTAGCAGTTATTTATGTGCTATTTACTTGTTAAAAATGACTACTTTTATTTTTTTTTGGAAACTAAAAAAAGGAGAATCACAATTCAGTTGTTAATAATACTGTCTTAGGTCTGTGATGTGCTTCTCTTTGTAAAGGAATCTGCAGTGCTTCCTACGTGTAGTCCATATACAGAAATTGCTTTTTCCTCTGTTGAAATGCAAATGTCCTGGGGTGGAGCATGGCAGTTTTTCATCAGCATATGGCCATATTATCCAGCCAGTCAGGGCAGGAGGTAAAGAGTAATACCATATCCTGGTGTGCAAGATACATTACCAGTACTGGGATGGAGTTATTCAGGTGGAAGAAGTCATGGATTTAGTTTAGTATCTTGCTGATGATGACAGAAATGCACATGACATTATTCCATATGATACCCTTCCTAGATATAGCACTCTGAGCGTTTTTTAGTCTGTAGCTCTTTACACTAAAGTTTAAATTTCCTTTTCTTAGTTTTGCGATCTTGCTACAAACTCAAGTCAAGTTTTCCATCTTCTGCAATGCCGGTCTTACATTTTTCCAAGTTTCTCTCTCCTTAAAGTTTATCATTATTTCAGATAATTTTTCTTCCAACTGTACTGGCTCATATCTCTTTTAAATGGAATATGCTGTTGGATGTTGTCTGTGTTTCTCATAACTTTAAACCCACTTACATTCTTTACCTTGAAAGATGATCAGCTCAGCCTAACTCAGCATCCCTTGAAAATGTCAGGAATGTGTCCCAGCTGACAGACAACTCGAGTACTGTAAGATTAATTAGTTACACTTAATGGGTAAGGCAGGATGTAAAGCACTTGGAGATCTGTAGGGACAGGGTGTCTGTAGTGGAAAAGCTGTATTGTTAACACTTGTTTGCAGTGTTCTTACCTTCCTCTTCTGCTTGCCATTCTAGTTCATTGCTTGTTCATCATTTCACTTTGCAATTGGTTTCAAGGTAGGATTGAACACAGCTTTTGAAATAATATTGCATTAGACCTCAGTTTAGAACTCAGTGATTCTTCCAGTCCTATATTTTACAGGTTTTCAGCTAGTACACAATTTAAATGTTTAACCTAATTTGAAATTATCTTCCAAGTAAATTTTTGGGGGATTGAGTGCTAGATCTCAATATCTTCTGTCAAATCTTTACGACAAGATCTGGTCAACAGTCTGATAGAAATTATTATTAACTACTGTGAATGTAAATTGCATTGTGTTTCAATCCTGTATCATACAAATTATTCTCTGTGTAATGATGTGGAACTTAATGGCAAGCACATAAATACCTGTCATATGAATTCCCCTATATAAGAACAGGCAGACTAGAGCAAGTGTCTGCCCCAGCTCGATGTGGAGAGAGGAACAGGGTCAGGTAGTATTTTACTGGTCACATTGGTGGACTTCTCATCACAGCAGGTGCGAGAGGTCCTGAGGAGAGCAAATTAAGAATGCTGAAATACCCATCTCTCACATGCCATTTGGTAGGAGGTGTTCAGAGGAGTGAAGAGCAGTTTCCCCTTTAGCACCCTGTCAGTTTCTCATCCTCCACTGTGGCTCTGTTCACAAACAAGAGACAAACTGAAGTTTGTGAGCATACAGCAGAAATTATTCCTGCTCTGGAAACTCTTCAAAGCTATTGCTGAGCTGTGTGCTGGCAGGAGATTTAATGACAAGTGTGGCTGTGCTCAGTGGCAGTGCTGCAGGTGAGGCAGAGGCACCCTTGGGGGTTCCTCCTTGCTGAAGGAATTGCAGTAAAGCCCCTGCCCTGCTGTGCCAGGGGTAAAGAGGCACAGTGCTCTGGTGGCAGCCTGCAGAGAGTCTTCCCTGCTAGATGCAGGCTAACAAATGCATTTTCTTTGTACTGCAGAAATGGATGGGTGGAGGGAAGAAAACACCAAGTCTGGGTAAATGCTACCAGGTTTGCTACTGTTATAGGGGAAAAAAGCCTCATACTGTTATGTGCTTCCTTATGTCAGTTTTATTGTTTCTATATAACCTAATCAGCTGTGGACAAGACATGGCTCCCGACAAGCTGTTAAACACCACTGACATTTGTGGCAGGAAGCACAGATAATGAGCAGAGCTGGAGGTAGCTGGGCTGCACACTGTTAATTGATATTTCACTCCTCAGCTATTCCTCATTTGCTCTTTGTGTGACAGAAGGTTAGAGCAGATTTCCTCACGGTTGTGGGTGAGGTCTCTGTGAGGGAGAATCCTGCACCAGTGGATGTGCAGAGTACTGGGTAAAGAAGTGGGACACGGTCAGCATATGAGGGTGACAGTCCTCAGGATAATTAGGGATGCAGCATGGCCAGCCACATGGTAAGAGAGAAATCAGGACTTAAAGAAATCACACAGTCTAAACCTGCTGGTTTTAACCTGCTTTTGGGGGACTTGTATGTGGTGCTTAAGATTAACAGAGTTCAAGCTGTTTCCCTAAGTAGGTGAAAACAGAAAATTACTGGGAAAAAAAAAAGTGGACTAGAACTTGAGATTAACTGTTTTCAGAGCTCAGCTTTCAGGAAAACATTAAATATGAGATTTTTAATAGTGATGGTAGTTAGCAACCCTTTGAAGTCTATATCTGTGCTAGTAATTTGCTAAACTTAAGTTTGTGGTTCGTAACCTTAATAAGAAAAACCCTGAGACTGCCAACCATGGTGTTTTGAATACATATTTTTAAACATGCTAAGACAAACAAAAGTAGACCATGGTTCATCTTCCTTTCTGGTTTCTGTGCACTTACACAGAACTTATTTCTTTAGGTCTTTGGGCTCCAGGCCTTAATCTTAACAGATTGGGAACACCCCCATGAGTCCAGCCTTTCTCTTACCAGGAGAGGCAATTAATTCATTAGAGCTTAAGGCTTTGACAATGTGAGTATGTCTGTCTGCCCATCCCTATGGCATCTTGTTTGGACTGCTCTGATTTTGTGCCCAGTAACTGTCATGGATGCAACAAGAGGAGCTTGGCAGGCTAATTATTAGTGTTTAGACAGTTTTCTTCCTGAAATGATATGTCTAAAGACTGTGGAAACTTACAAAATTTTCATAGTCTTACCTTTTAAAAATGTGTCTTGTGTTGTAGGACTCAGTACCACCAGTTAGGAAATGGTTTGTGTCCTCTGCAGCACAGGTTGGACTGGTCAGATGTGTTTGTGCTCTTGGGGTCAGGTAGAAGCAACTGGTGTCTTGAGTTTGACTTAATATTCACTGCAGTTCTTTCTCAGTATGCTAATTCTAATTCATACTAATTCTAATCAAACTAATTCTAATCAAACTTCTCTTAGTATATCAAGATGCTGTATTTTAGAGGGAGGAATAAACATATCCTAGGTGTCCTGTACAAGATGATACTCAAATTTCAACTTGAGGAACCATTTTTGAACGGCTCTTCCACTGACAGAGGGAAATCTCTTTTGGGGCAGGAGTGTGAGTTGTCCCCCTTCTGGATGTGTGGTGAGACTCTTGCTTTTCAGAAACTGAAATACAAGGGATGACACTGTAAAACAAACATTTGTCAAGGTTTCCATTGGAACAGATGGCCCACGTGGATGTGATGGAAGGACCTTGTAGAGAGGACCTGGGTCCCAGTTCTGGGGTTTGGAGTTCAGCTCTCCCAGAGGGCAGATGGACAGCTGGTCTGCAAGGAGAAGGAGCTGCCCTGTGGCCTCTGCTGTCCCTTGTACAGTAATAGATGCACTGCCAAAGCAGGGGCTGGTGGTGATTTGGAGAGCCCTGAGAAACCCCTTGCAAGGAAGGAGACTGGAAGTGTTTTGCTGGAGTTGCTCGATGCCTGTGATTAAGCTGATTAAGCCACGCAGATGTTTGAATGAACTGTTCCTGTGAAACAGTGGGAACTAATCTGATTTGTGGTATCCTGAGCACAAGCCCCTGGCTTTTGTAAGACACTGGCAGTTGTGATCAAATAATCAATAAATCAGTAAATAAAGAAGCTTAATTTAGAAGAACATCATGAAGGTGTTTTCTGTTTCATTTTTACTACTGCCTTTCCTCCTGTCCATGAAAAATTGGTTTCAGGAGTCAGTCTTGCCCTTGAGCTTTGCCGTGAGCTGCAGACATGGATTGCTATAAATCCATTTATTTCTATTAATATTAATACACAGATATTTTTCCCTTTCCTGAAAGGGTAAGCAATTCTTCCTTCTTTCCTTCCTTCACCTTTTGAGGTAGTACATTTATGTGCAGGGCAATGATTGCTGTCTTGGAAAGCTGCAGCTCGTGATTGCTGCAGAGTATTTGGGAGGGAAAATGTCTTGTGAAAACACACTGAGTTCTTTCTCCAGACTTTCTCCATGCATCTTGTTGACTGTCAGAAAGCAAGGCTCAAAATCATCTCTATTCACACATATATAAATATGTATGTAAAGTAATAAATAATAAATACACCTGAGTGTTGGTGTCAGAGGAAACAAAAATGGCTAAAAATAGATCAAAATTTCTTATTTCTTATTAGTTTTATTTAAAGATTGTCTGTTTCTAAAACAAGATTTTAAAGATGTAATTTTTTGGGCAGTTTTTTTTGTCCCAGTGAAGATCTATTGGAGGGGTGTAGTGGGACAGGAAACAATAGAAGATTATTATCTGGTGGTTAGGAAAGGGGACAGCAGAAAGCCAGGAGGTCACATTAAGGTGCAGAATCACACAGCTTGATTTCATAAATGTGTTTTAGTTTTACTACCAGCAATAAAACTAAAAATGTACTCTCTGGTGGAAGTATACCATTTCAGGGATGAATGAAAGGCATAATTAGATCATTTTATAAATTATGGAGTTAGCAGCTCAGCTTATATCAAGCATTATTTCTGGCAGAGATGAAATTGTCAAACTTTTTTATCAACTGTGGTGGTCTGAGAAGCTTTGTTAAATTTTTTAGGATAATATATATAATACTGTTCATCTTACAACATAGTTCTTTGTGTAATATGTTGCATTATTTTATCCTGACCTAGAAACTATTGCATATTATTTTGTTACTTTGATATTTGAAAGTTTGAATTATTTTCTGTAAGATAAACTTTCCATAAGTGCCTGCGTGTCCTGGGCTGATGTTTTGACCTTTCTGTGCTGCAGAGGAGCTTGAAGAGAAAACCTTGAAGTCATTGTAAGGAGAGGATTAAAGAGTGTTTAATAATAGTATAAAGTAACCTAGATCACCAGTAGGCATTCCTTGTCTCACTCTCTCTGACAAAAGGTCAAAGTTCTGCAGAAAGTTGCCTAGAGATGGCATAAAAAGTCACAGTTAATGGACTGTGTGTTTCTGCTGTTTTCCTCCAGTGGTCACTAAATTGAATTTTCATAATAGCATTTTTTTTCTGTGATTTTTAAACATAGTTCTGTAAGCACTAGTGAAAAAAACAACTGTCAAAACAGTTCTTACTGTGGAGACTTGCTCTGAGGTTTTATTTGTATTTTGAAATGCATTGCAAAAGTTCACAGAGCATGTGCAAATCAGGCCCAGGGTTATAAATAGCAGTAGATGGCTGATGTGCATTTGCACAGATCTTAGACCAAAGCTCAGAACAAAGGAAAGAACCAGGGGATTGCATTGTTCTTGCTTCTCACTAGAATAGGGTAGACTTGGCTGGGTGCTGGTAGTAACTTCTGTGGGTGATATATGTGTACTATTATGTTTGGAACTGAATTCCAGATCCCTAAGGAGCCTGCTGTGAACAGACTCATTGCTGATGTTGGTTGGGGTTGATTGCTTTATATTTTTTTTCATCTTTCTGTGGTTTGGGGAGTATGAAAGTTACTCTGTCTCTCCCTGTTTGTTTATTATGGTGGTGTCTGCCCTTCAGTCCAGTCTGTTGCTTGGAATAGGTGCCTGCCAAGGTCTCTGATATTAGTTTTTTAAAATTATTATTATTATTTTCAGGATCCAACAAACCTGGATAAGTTCAACGTCTCAAACTTCTTTCATGTTAAGAACAACATAAAAGTAATTGATCCAGGTAAGGATGAATTGAAGGTAGGCTGAGAAAACACCAACCCAAACATGCAAGATCCAAAGATGTTGTTATGGAATTGACTCTGTTTTGTGGAAGGACATCTCTCAGTGGTTAGCTTAGTATGCTCATATCTGGTTTTTGGGGTTTTGAGTTGTTTTTAATCTACTGTTGTGCAAGCAAGCATCTCTTTCTATTTACCTGCTCAGAATAAGGGATTTTTGCATCACAGGCCTGGCCATTCAGTGAGGACATGAAGGGCAGAAGCTGATATTGCACCCAGTTGTATTTTGTCTTTATTGTTCCATTAAAATTTTACAAGACTTGAATGAACTTAGATAATTGCTAGTGTTTCAAATAAATTTCCATGATAGTTGGTTTGATTGTTTTTTTCTTGTACATCATATTGGCATTTAGTGTGTTATATTTTGGGTTACACTGTCATTCGTGTTATGCATTGCTATTTGTCACTGTGTCTGGAGGAATAAATATAGTTGCTAGACCTTTTTATTTTTAAAAAAGGAATTAATATCTGGAAATTTTTTATGTAATTAGATAGGTAATAAACTGAAGGAGAACAAAATATGATGTTTCTTTTAATTCTGAGTGATTTACCTTTGTCTTACCTAGATGAAGAAAAAGCAAAATTAGATCCATCTTATTATTTGAAAAATACAAATACAGAGACCCGAGAGACTTTACTGGAGCTTTATAAGGAATTCAAAGGCGATGATATTTTAGCAGCTACTATGAAGGCTCCTGAAAAGAAGAAAGTGGATAAGCTGAATGCAGTAAGTTGACTTAATTTGTAGTTTGGTACTGATTGACTTCCTCAAGAATGGTAATAGTTGTTTTTCTTCTTGGAGGCCGTATTGCAGTATAAACAAACACTGCTCCTTCTGTTTTCTCTCACACAGAAATTTGTCCTAGGTGAAAATATGAGAATCATATCAGGATTCCTTAGACATGCAGAGTATATGTCAGTGAGTTTCTATTCATTAAATCATTGCAAGGGAACCTAAACATTTGAGAAGTGGACCACAATAAGAAGGAAGAATCCTTATGATGTGGTTATGTATGTGTTGGCAGAACCTTTTTCCCAGGTTGTGGTCTCTCACTCTGAGTTTGTTTATCATTGCTTCCTGCATTTATTGGCAGAGAGAGCACACCTTAAGGGTAGTGCAGGTGAATCGTTTCTAGTGTGGGCAAATACATAAATCATCCACAGCTGTCCCTCCATTTTTTTTTCCCCCACTGGAATGCAGAGATTTAGTGAAATATTTTAAAGGATGTTCTTCCAGGTGCACATTCATGGTTGTCAAGAGAAACAATTCATCTGCATCTAGATTTCCTACATCAAAGGCTGTTTGAAATGGGCAAGAGAGAGTATTCTTCCATCCTTTAATAATTCTAGGATGTGTGTGCCTACTTGTTTTGATTACCCTTATGTGAAAACTAATAGCATTGCATCATACAGCTTTTGATGAGAGGGCTTAGGGACAGATTAGGTAATGTATGTGACCAAGGAGTAGGATCACAAATGCCCCCTTTTTTTGGGACATTGTAGTGTTACAATTTAAAAAAACAAAAGAAAATGTAAGGAGAAGAAAGAAAAGGGCAGAGACAAGGATGATCTCTACATTTTGGGGAGTCAGATTGTCAGCTTATGATGTGGATGGGCATAGCTGTAAACTTGCTTAGGATGCAGTGAAACCTTATGAAATGAGCATTGACCTGGCCTGGTCTCTTTACAGGCATTTCCCTGGAACTGCTAAACATGTCTCTGGGTTTATTAGATCTTTGTAATTTACTCCAAAATCCATGTGTGACGTTAACATATCCCTTCTGCAGAATTACAGAGCTCAAAATAGACCTTGGGAACCTCTGCAGTGCCTCTGCACGCAGCAGGGCTGGCTGTGGGAGGGGGCTGGTGTGCTCTTCCCTGCAGTATCTCTGTGGTTCACTGGATTTTCCTTCCACTCAGCAGCACTGGAGACTTCTACAGATGTCTTGGCAGAAGTTCTCCTTGCCTATCTCCACCCGTGGATGTACAAATAAATTCTGATAATAGAATCTTTGCACAGTGATGTATTAAACTGTAGTGGAAGCATTAAGCCCCTTTGGCTCAGCACATGAGCAGCCTTAACTACATCAGAGCAAATGTGGGCAACAGATGGAGAATTATCACTGCACTGGGTATTTGTTTCTTTCAGTAGGAGATAGAGCAGAAAGTCTGCCTTCAGAAGGATGGCATTGTTTCTAATGCTTGTGTAGTATCTTTGGTAGATAAATTCTAAGATCTGATGTCTTTTTCTCTTGCTTTTTCCTCTGCAAACAGGCTCACTATTCCACTGGAGCTGTAAGTGCTTCTTTCACCTCCACTGCAATGGTGCCTGAAACTACCCACGAAGCAGGTACCAGAACTACCTACCTACAAGCTGTTTATTTACTTCCCAGTTTTAAAGTGTACTCCTTAGCACACATACATTTATGAGGACTGAAGGAATGCATTGGTAATTGGTCAGTACTGTTGCCCTGGAAATATGTTCACTGACCAGATATATCCTTACTTTCCAATGAGCTTATTCTGAAAATAATGTAACAATTACGATCTAACTTTCACTTTGAATGACAGTTACTTCTTTTGAACTGAAATTAGTGAGACATTTTCTATGCCCAGGGACGACAGAGTGACGTATCTCCTTTTCTAAGTTAGGAATTAAATATAATCTCTCCTCAAATACCATACAAAATCCTGCCCACCTTTTTGGCCTACCCTTGTATTGGTTAGAACAACAGCAAATTTTGTGGTGATAACTTTTAGTTTACTGCTTTTCAAGGTTACACGAAAATGCATTTTAATACAATAAAGTTTTCCTTTTATTCTCCAGCCTAAACACAAATATGTATGATTTACTTCTTTTGGATATTGATTGAATAACTGAGTCATTAGTATTTCCAGTTTAGAAAATTGGGCACTAAAATTTAGATGTCACATAGTTAGGCAAAGATTGAACACATTGCTAAAACTGCGTTTACCAAATTCAGTTCCTACACTTGGTAATTTACAGTGATTTGAAGGTGACAGAGTATAGGAAATATCTGAGTAAGTGGACATTTTGGCAAAATGGGAATGGAAACACCATAGATTGATCCTTTGGTTTGACTTACCAGTAATGTCTCCAGTAACAGCTTCAGTTGTTTTCAGAGCTGGGTAGGTCTCTGGGTGTCAGCAGTTTGTGGTTGACTGATGACTCCCTGCTTGACTTCCAGGATTGACAAGAAGCAATTTGGTTTCAAAGTAAACGTTTGTGTTTGGTAGACATTGCTTGAAAATTATAGTTTGTAATACTGAGTGCTTTTGGGATTTAAAATATAGATTATTTGGTTGGTTCTCAAAGAGTTGGTGGTTACTATAATGGAAAGTGTTTTGCACAAGATTAATGCAAGGATACCATAGATGAATTGCAGAGTAGGATCCTTCAGGACCTAGTACCCCAGGAGAAGAGGTCAGGCAGTAAAACCTATGAATTGTTTACCGATGATTTCTAAAGATCTATGAGTAACCTTCCAGAGAGCTAATTACTGTCTTTTGCTTTGATGTAGCTGCTATTGAAGATGATGTTGTGAGATACCAATATGTGAAGAAGAAGGGATATGTGCGACTTCACACTAATAAAGGAGACCTGAACTTGGAGCTGCACTGTGATATGGTACTGTGCCCCATAAGATGAATCTCTGTAGACAGCAACCAGATTTGGAGCTGGCAGTGGAAATGTCCAAAGAAAGGAATAATGTGTACTTGCAGTGGATACAGATAGATAACTAGCTTTTAGTTCTTTTGGTGTATTTTCATACATACATAAAACAATGTTGTTAAACCTCTTTTTAATTTTATAAATAATACTATATATAATTTTTTTATTTTTATATACATCTATCAATATGAAAATTAATTAACTATATATATTTACACTATATGTGTAAATGTTCTCTGTAAGTAGTCCTATCATTTTAGTGGACTACCTACGATATGCCAAGGTATATGTTTAGAGCTTCCAAGGGTCAGGATTAATGACCCAAACAATGACAAGGAAGGAAGAGAGAAAAGAGAAGACAGAGCACAGTGAGACAGTGAGGAGGGAGTAATCCAAGGTTATACAGCAGCTTATTGACAGAACCTCCCTGAAACTAAGAGCGGTCTGTCAGTCCTCATCCATGTAGTTAAGATCCCCAGAAATGGTTAAATTTGTTTGTAAAGCCTCAGCCTTATAGAACAAACCTAAGCGAAAACCTTAGAATATGTTTTTACTTCCTGTTGTCCCAGTTCTTAAAGTTCAAGTTTTCAAACACCTTCCCTTTGCCATTGAGAGAAGTTCATTTTAAAAAATAACAGTTTTTTTTTATGGAGTTTTTTATAGCCTATACAGTCTGATTCTGGGGGAAATCAGTGGCTCTTAAAATAATAAACATGGCAAGGCTTCTGATAGGTGAATGAGTTGTGGTGACAGTCATGCCTCAGACGTCACTGCCTGGGTAGTGTGTTGGCTTATTTATTTGTACAGCCACTTCTATAAATGGAAAAAGTTTTCAAACCTTCGATTGTTTACTGAGATTTTTGTCTCAGGATATTATGGGCCTGAAAGTTGATATTTTAAAAAGTTGAAGGATGTGAATAGAGGTTTAAATGGTAGAACTTCTGTTTCTTGTGAGCCTCACAAAGTTTAGGGGCAGTGGTGCTGGGGAGGAGCTGGGGTGCCTGGTGTGAAATCCAGATGTACTGGGAGTATGCATCCATTGTTGTGTGCAAGAAAGAAAAAGGAGCCAGCAGCATAAGCCTTCTGGCTTTCGCTTATCTTCCTTTCTCTCACACGAGTAAGAAGCAAGATATGTGTGAACATCTCAAACTGATCTATGCAAACAGCATGAGAATCTCCACAGCAGTGTATCGTGTTGGTAATTCTGTAGGTCTCTGTCATCCCTACAGGTGTTTTCCATGCTCTTAAATAGTAACACTGTAATAAGGCGAAAAGCAGAGGATGTTAGTACAGCAATATTTAGGGGAAGCAGAACGAGCAGATTGCATTGAATCATTTGTTTTGCCATATGTTCCCAAACTGGCTCCTGGCTAAAGCAGGCTGACTGCAGCTATTCTTATCAGCGTGGGCTTTTTGGCCACATGTGTGACCAGTGTCACTCAGTCCTGAGGACCCTGGTTCAATTGCTCATTATAAACTTCCTGTATGAGATCCATTTTGTTTCCTTTTTTTCCAGATGTATTCCTATTTATGTGCCTTTCACACACAAAGCTTCTCCATGTACCCACTGGAAGTGTGCACTGTTTTACACAAGCAGACATGCTCCAACACTGGCCTCCAGCCATCTGTTCCTTCGTGTCGATTAAATCTCTGTGAATTAAGCAGACCTTTGGCACTGCAGAGGGGAAAAAGATACATATTTAGAATAAATAGGAAAAACTCGCTGCTTTAGGGAGGTTTTCACAACATCCACCTTAGGTCATCATCCTAGGTCTGTGAAATCAGTCCTTTCCGGGAGGCACTTGTTTTTCTCTCTTTACTAAATAAGGAGTTAGTGCTTCTAACTTTGGTTTTCCTGAATCACACTGAGGTTAGCTCAGTGCAGACAGAGCAAACATCTTAAAAACATATAGCACAAACAGAGGTCACAAGCATATACACAAACCAGCTACAATAAACCTATTGAGACTGCAAAGACTGACATAGAAAATGGGGAAGTGCCAAAATCTAAACATTGTTCAACACTTCCAGTTCACCCTGCTTGTGAATATGCATGGCAATAGTCTTAATTAATCATATGCCAAGTTTTTATTAGCTTTTCTGCCTTATCCAGTGCACAGGCTGGACCAGTCTTGGAAGCTAATTGGAGCTGGTTTATATACAGAATTTGGTTTTCCTGTCAAAGTGCAGAATGTGGGTAAGGTCCTTGAATGCAGTCAGGGGGAGCAGGACTGTACCATAATGCTCACTCAAAGTGCACAATTTTTTTTTTTTTTAATTGCTCAGGGATATCCTGTGCTCTGGTTGTTAGGGAAGCCACCCTGGCAGTGATCATATTTTCATAGTACTGTAAGTATATGATTGTGAAATGCTTAAGGAAGCTCAAGGATAAAGTTGCTATATAAATATGATGGATAAATACCTGTGTCCGGAGGTAGGACTTGCAACACTTAAATTACATTTTTAAATAGTCTTATGGTTTAGATTTCAATACATACTTTGAGGTGAAGTCTCCTCACTAAAATAGAGAGCAGTAAGTGACATACTTGCGATCTTAAATGGTATGTGTACTGAGCCTTCGGTTGGATTTTCATGCCTCTTGTCTGTATTTAAGCAAAATATTCTTGCAGTTGTACTGTCAGCACTCTGCACTGCCTCTGAAATCTGCCCAGTATCTGTTGCCTTCAATACTCTCCTTGAGTGCTCACTCCCTGTCCCTTCACAGCTGTGTCGTTTCCTTTCTTTCCCATTTTCTGTGAGCATTTTGGCAGTATGGATTGTTTGTAGCTCGGTCTATATGTACAAATGGAAACCTTTGTTTAAAAATAAATACAGCATTCTTCATATACTAGTACTTTAAGGTGCCAGTCAATAAGATTGATAGTGATGAAATTCTTCCTAGCACCAAAAACCTAATCAAGAAAGGTTTTGTATCGATCCAGGGCAGGAAATCAGTGTTGCAGTGTGATTGAAGTCATCAGTTACTTGGTGACAGGATTCAGAAAGAGCATGAAATAGGACTAGAATCCAGATATTTTCAGTGTTTGAAATCACTTGTTTGGAGCACCAGAAAACTTCACTTAGGTTCCAGAAGCATGAGGTGTGGTTTAAATCATTGACCTGAAAAAAGGCAATAAAAAGACTTTGGAAGATAAGCTGGATTTTTTCCCACCCTTTTGAATTTGTGCCCCAGATGAGCAAAGGTACAGGACTGTTCTCTCTTGGGACCATTGCAGTGTGCCTACTGATATTTTTGGTCATTTTTTTTTCTCCCCATCCTCCTATTCAGATACAGTATGTTGCTCCTGATGGGGACTAATCAGATGGCCATTTGTAGGGACATTTTCCAGGAAGCTGAGTTCAGCTGCACATAAGCAACATTTGTTGTATATACTAATTGGATAAAAGTTTACAAAAATTCTACTTGCCAGAAGTATCTTCCGGCAAGTACAGAAGATGTAACAACATCCAACAAGTGTTACTCTTTCAGTTTTAGTCTTATGCATGTCAAACACATAAATTCTGAAGAAATAACTGATGAAAGGCAATAAATATAATTTCTTGTATTTTATTTACTGTGGTTTTTGTAGCCTTCTCAAGTTCTTTTAGCTGCTTTAATCAGGATGCTGTTGGGAACAACTGCATATTATCCATGTGTATTCTGCTGTATTAGTCACTATAGTGATGGAGTTATACCTTGTAGGTGGTGGAGCAACCATTTTTAAAAATATATATCTACATATAAATAAATATGTAAATGTAATGCTCCAGAAGATCCTGTCAAGATGATGAACACGTGTTTTGATGTTCTATCTCCTTTCTCTGCTGCGTGAGTCCTCTGCATACAAGTGGTCACTGGGTGATGATCTGGTGGTTCAGCACATGCCAAGAGCTGTAATCAAATACTCATCTGTAGCTGCCATGGCAGGCTGTATAAATTCACTTGTCTCCCTTAGATTTAGTACTTTAAGGTTTAAGGGCAAGATAGCAAAACAAAGAAGAATATGAGATCGATTTCAGAGCTCCATCTCACACTCTACAAATGCTTTTTGAGTTTTTAGGGCCTGGCAAACTCTGTTTAATGATGATATCCTGGCATAGCTTTCCCAAGAAGCCATTACTCTACAAACATTGATATTTTAATCTTTATGGGCCCTCTGACCTGTTAAATATGCCTGTGATCTATAAATGTGTAATTCAGCCCCTATTCTTTGAAATAATCTCTCTTTTTGTGTAAGGGACTGTTCTGCAGATCAGAATCCTGTAAACTTCTTATCCATTTCCAATGGCAAAGAAGTGAGTTGCTGAAAAAATCCTTTGACCTCCGGGCCTGATGAGGTTCTCCAGTCTTCCAGAATTTCGCATTTTCTTTCTGATTTAAATCTCCATTCTACTTACTTTCTGTCAACATGATATTGGCACTGTCTGGGAAATAACTGGCTGATGTTTTACCAGTATTCACTCGGTAATAGGATTGGAGGGATGAAATACAGTGGTCTTGGCATGGTTGTTATGGCTTATTTCATTTTTTTCATCAAAATAGGCAATTATAAGAAGAGCTGCAACTCTCAACTCTGCGAGTTCTTGTCAACAGAAGCTAAGAACAAACAAAGCTGTTCTCTTCCAGTAGAAGAAGAGCTGGATAAAAATGTTTGTTAGAGAGGATGTTGTTACTTCTTGGTGTGTTTTTTCCTCAAAGTGGTGCAATAGCAGGCAGATCTATTGCTCTTTGGGGCTGAGAGTAGGATGACTCTGCACAGCCATCTTGATGAACAGGTCACTTCTAGGTTGTTCTAAGTGACTGGAAGCTGATATTTTAGTAGTTTTAACTTCGGGGGCAAAACACCCTGTCCTGGTTTAACTCCAGTCAGCAACTAAGCCTCACACAGCCACTTACTCACTCATTCCCCAGCCAATGGGATGGGGGAGAGGATCAGAAAAGGAGAAAACTTGTGGGCTGAGGTAAAGGCAGTTTAACAAGTAAAGCAAAAGCTGCACACACAAGCAGAGCAAAATAAGGAATTAATTCACCACTTCCCAAGGGCAGGCAGGTGTTCAGCCATCCTCAGGAAAGCTGGGATCCATCAGCATAATGTTTACTTGGGAAGACAAACATCATCCTTTTGAATGTCCCCCCTTCCTTCTTATTCCCCCAGCTTTATATGCTGAGCCACCTCGCCATGAACCTGTCCCTGCTGCCTTGGGCTGTCTGTGTGTTTTCCTGGCAGCCTTTGGCACTGAGTAATCAGTGGAAAAGCATTTTGCTCATTTGGACCCCTTCTGCCTTCCCAGCTGCCCTGGCGAGCTGGACCTGGGAAGGGTCTGGATTGTCATTGGATCGTGCCCCTTGATTTTTGACATGTGCAGACATGAGGTGCAGACATGAGGTGCAGACATCCCACAGCACGTGTGTCTGCCGCTTAGTGATCCCAAACCCGAGCATGAGGTGGATGGTTTGGAGTTACACAGCTGCTGCTCTTCATCTTTCTCTGACGTGTTTCTTGTTTGTACCTTGGCTGCTCTGATGAGAGCGCGGTGACCTTGGGAGGTTGACAGCTACCAGAGCTTCTCTGTCTAGCGTGGAAATTGTTACAGGTTGCATCTTCTGAAAAGGTGGAATTTATGTGCAGGCAGTTGCAGATTGATGAAATGCCAGGGAGCCACCGTGGGACCTGCGTTACTCCAAGTTTTAAGCTGCTGGAGGTTGCTTGAGCAATTAAAGTTGCATCCTTATTTAGACTGTACCTACTTGTGCTGCCCTGCTTACCAGTCCATCCTCATCAGCACTCAGCCCCGCACTGTGCTCTCTGACAAACTCCTTAGCCCCATGTGTGATGACAGATTTGGAGGGGGCAGTGGGGTAGGGTGAGGATTGTTTTCTTTTTTACCACTGAAGTAAATATAAGTTAGAGGAAAAGTAGTAGCTGTGTCTGACTCTGCCTCTGGAGAGCTAGTAGTTAACATTGACAAATTAGATGAGTGAATTAGATGCCTTGTTTAATTTGAGTTGTGCTCAGCTAAACTGATTGATTGTCCCTGTGTTTGCAAAAATGTGAGAAGTAAAACTGAAGCGTGTCATCTTTTTACTGGCATCTTGTCTAAGCTGAGCGTCTTGCTTAGATTTTGAAAAAGTTTTCAGTAGCATCTTGAACGTCAGAATTGTGAAGAAATGCCTTTTAAAAGTGAAATTTAGCTATCTGCTGAAGTCTTTGCTAAATAGCTGATTAAATTACAGTGGGTTTCTGCGTAATGAGAATGCATTAATTCTGCTCTTTGTTCTAAGTGAACTTGGAGGCTTTGAGGTAGCAAAATAGGCAAATATTTGCTATCAAGTCAGCAATCTATTACCCAAGGCATAGTTAGCTTGTTCTGATTCTTTTTTATTATCAGTAGGAGTCTGGCTGAATGTTTCACCCCACAGTGCCCCAAATGCTTTCATGTCTCCCAGTGCTCACTTTGTGGAACTGCTCTTCTGATCACGAGTCACAAATTGCCCGAACACGTTTGCTCCTGGTATAACCAGACTGAGAATTGTGCCCCTTGAATGAACTGTGGCTTTCTTGAACTGAACCACCATAGGCAGCTGTTGTTTGCCACCATTACCTGTCACTGGCTCAGTCCCTCTCGCACACTGGGGAGCTGTTAGCAGGAAAGTGGAGCTGGCAGGGAGTGGTGTTTAGGTCTGGAGTAAACGTTTCTCCTGCGGGAAAAGTCATGGGCTTCCCACAGTGAAATTCTTCCTGTGCTCTTGCAGTGGCCTTTGTGGAGTTTTGGGTTTTCTTGTCCCTCCTGCTGTAAAACAAATGGAATGTGCTCATAGTTCATTGGTGCAAAGTGAAACAGGGTGGTTTTACTGGCCTTCCAGAACAGTATTGGACACTGAAACATTTCTGTGTCCACTTTCTTTCCATGGTTTGGAGGAGGGAACAGACACTTGCACCTGATAGATGGTGATTCGTGAAATTGTACCATTACACTTAGCTCTGACTAAGCCCCAAATAAAGCCAAGCTTTTATTGCTGAGTTCTTTTCTGTGTGATGGGTAGGCTGAGTACTACAGATTGAAAGGTAAGGGGGAAACTGAGTTTAAACCTTACCAAATCACCTCTTTGTGGGCTCATGCATTAGAAGAGTTGCTGAATGAACAATTACAAGGTTGAAAAAGCTCTATGTAAAAGTGCATAAATGGAGTAAAGCAAAACAAAATCCACCTTGCATTTTAAAGGAGATATATGTTAAGAAAATGGAAGGCTTCGTTTGAAGCTTTAGAAATTTCCATCACTAGTTCATGCCTCTTAGTAACAGGTTTCTGGCATTTGTGTGATAAGATAAAGGCTGTAGAATGCAATTTTATTTTGAGAGGAATGAGCTTTTCATTATTTCCTGCTTTGAAACATAGGGTTAATGAACATATAGCAAGGCTCTGTAGTTCAGTGCCACTACTACAGTTCATCCAATTTAGAGAGAAAAAAAGAAATAAAAGGGAAGTGGAATTAGCACAAGAAAATTATACAGATGTGCGAATGACAGCTTCTGAATGCTTAGTGTGAAATTTCCCTTCAAGGTTCATGCACATCCTCAAGGGATGGAGCATTTTGAAATGATTAGCTCTTCACATAGTAAAGCCTTTTTCCTTGCAGTCATGGCAACAACTCAGGAGCTCTCCCCTCTTTTCCCAACTCCTGTACCTTGGCAACAGGAGTACTGTAGGTTTTTCATCTCCTTGTGTTTGGCTCTTTGCTGCCCAGTACAGATTCTGAGTTAAGGTAACTTTTACAAATGTAATGACCCATTGTAACTAATGAGAAAGGACAGCTGCAGACTGGGGAATCAGATAGGGACCTGGCTTGGTTGGTCCCCCCCTACAGGTTTCAGGATGCAGCAGGAAAGATGGATTTTACCTGACTTGGAGCCACTCTTGCTGGCAAAATGGAAGCTGAAATTGGCTCAGATAAAATCTGCATTTATCCTAGAAGTTTGTAGTAAGCAATCAGGGGGTTTTTGTGTTTTGCTTTTGTTTTCTAAATTGTATATTCCTTTCTTCAGTGTTCTCCCAGTATTGTGATTTTGCAGTCTCCTGTCACTGCTGTTTTTACAGGGTCATTCTTTGTAGCAATCTCTTAAACTCTGAAATTTGTCTGGGCACAATAACTCATTGAGTGCTGGTGTTTCCATGCAGAGTTACCTACTAAGTGTGCTAGCTAAATGGAGACTTAAACCTACTTAGAAAACCATTGGGCTGTGGCCCCATTAAATATATATATATCTGTGAGCCAAGCAAACCATTTGTGACATCTTCTGGGATAAGTACTCTTCTGGATTCCTGTCTCAAAGCATTTATTAAAATTTTACTGCTTGTCTTGGGTGTGAATTTTCAGCAGTTGAAAGACAGTTATCTGGCATCTACAAAAGAAATAGGGAGCACAGTTGGAGCAGGTGACTCATTTTGGGTATAAATAAGATTTTTTTTCTTACTATTTGTCATTTGGAAAGAGGAGTGTCTTTAAGCTGAAGGACATCAGAGACACTGCATTCACTTACATGGTCCCAACTTGACCTAAGAAAACGAGGATTTCTCAGGGCTGTTCTGCCATACTCTTTGGTCAGAAACCTTCTGCAATTTTAAAATTTTCATTTTTAGGGCTGTCACTGTATCATTCTGAGAACATGTTGCAGTGGGTTTAAAACAGTGTTTTCTGTTGGTGGATTTCAGATCAGGTTAACAAGGTGGCATTTTTCCCTTAACTTCCTTACTTACAGGGCTAAGTCATGGTCAGCAGAATAAAATAATTTAATGCGTTTCCTGCATGACGTAAAAGGGACAAAGAGGGAAAAGTTAGCTGTTGCTGTGGAGGCCAGTTTCAGACAAAGCCAGCCAGAGCTAAACAGAGATTGTGGAGCACACAGTCGGTGGTGAGACAACAAGAAACCTGCGTTACCTCCTGCATTTGCAGGTGCTTTGACTGTCCCCTCCTCCTTCAGAAATGGAATGAGGCATGTGGTGTGCAGGAAGTTTCTGAAGAAGGAGACAGCTTTGCATTCAGAGTCTGGGAGTCTGACATCTGCCACAAGATCTTACATCAAATAACAAAGTCAGGTTTGTTTATGTATATTTGTCATCAGTCTTTGTAGCTGGAACAAAGACTTCAAAGACTGGCCTTGTTTGTATGGTCAGTGCTGAGCACAACTTTGTTACTGGGGATCTGCACCTTCACCCCAAACCTCGAGCCTTTTTCTCCTGCTTTGGACAGGATGCTGCTTTAAAAAAATCCCTGAAATGTGCTTGGCAGTGTGAGATTTGGCAAGAACATTAACTGCTTTGAATAAATCAGATAATTGAGCCAGATATTCTAGACCTACTGCATGACTGAAACTAGGGTTCATTACTGATTGAATGCAAACCTGCTTATTTGTGTCTACTAAAAAGCACTATAAAAGGTAGTGGTAATGTTGCTAAGGAACTGTTTACCTGCTAAATGTATCTCTGTGATGCATGAGGTGACCATGGGAACCAATTTGGTGGCAATTATTTAAAGAAAACCTTGCAGTGGAATGATTATTGCATGTATACTAAATATTTCTGAAGTTGCATTTGAAAAGCTTATTTCTGGGAAAGGCTATAATAGCTAGAAATCCATTTAGGGAGAAGGGTCAGCACAGGTCCTGCATAAAAAATACGTTACTAGAGCCAGGTTTTTTGATGTATATTTTACAAATCATGTTTCGAAAATAAATTGGAAATCTATATTGGGTTATCAACTTCATGCAAATTTAAAATGGTTTGGTGTCTATTCCTAGAGGACTCAGTCTTTTGCCTGGTTTCATTTTTTGTGAAAGATTAATTACAGGTTGCTGTATTCCCCCTCGAGAACTTATTAACTATGTCTCTCTCTCCAAAGAGTGCTTGGCTCTCATGAGATAAAGTGCCTTAGGCTAAAAGCTGCTGATTCCATTTCTGATTCATAAAGAATTTTTTTTAACTTATTTTTATCCTTACTGACATTTTTCACAAGTAATAACTAATAGCAAAACACCAGGATCAAGGCTGTTATGATATTGTCTTATAAAGGAAGCATGTGCTGCACAAGTGATTTTTCAGGGGTTGAATTTTACTAGAAAGGTTAAGTACAAAGATTATTTTAAAGCATACGTGTTGAACTCAAAGGAAAAAAAATCACATTGACTATAAACATTGAAACTGTAGGAAAACCTCTTGTTGCTTGATACAATTTTAATGGAATATAGTTACTTATGAGGTGCCCTCAGGATCTCACCAAAATACATGTCTTGGTGGCATTCTACCATAAAACCATTCAGGTACCATTACCATTTAACTCACTAATGAATTCTGTAGGAAATCTGAAATAATGGCTGGTGTAAGATTAGAATTTGCTCATTTTTTCACTTGTGGCTCAGCTGACAACTGTCATCTGAGTAGAATAATTAAGAAGGCATCAATATAGAGAATTTATAATGATGGGTGAAGTTTGTTTGGAAAATTAAGAGACATTTAAGTGTAAATAAAGAGGGATGAGAATGATTGTGTTTCAGATGCAAAAATACAGAAAACTGAAGTTCTGTCGGGTTCCAGATGAATACTCTTATGGACTGGCTTTTCAAGAGATAGAGATTATTTCATCCTTAAGTTATTATAATCAGGCTGGTCCTGTTTTTTTGCTTTTAAGTCACTTCAGGTTGCATGGCTCAGTCTCTGTGTCTCAGCAGCTCCCAGAGTGATGTCACACCAGTGCAAAGTGAATCAGTGCCTTTCACAAAGACAGAGTCTTGTGTGTGTTCACTTACAGCCATTGCAGCTCATGCTGGGGCTTTACTTGCCAGCACATACAACAATAAGGATATTTTTAAAGCCTGTAAGAACTCAGTTAGATGTATTCTTTTGTAAAACTGGAATAGATTTATGCACATAATCCACAGTGGGGCTGGAAAACATGTCCAAGTATAGAAAACAGGCTGTTTCTGGACTTGTGTTTGTATGTCTGAAGGTATTTTAGTATTGCAGGGAAGAAAATCCATACAATTACAGTGGAAGGATGATTAGGTGGACAGTAAAGTTTTTCAGAAGGTACTGTTTGAATGTCATGGCTCATAAATTCACTAAATAACTTTAATTTGCACTGTAAAAGTGATTTAGAAGTCGACAATATATTTCTCT
>VZRF01015423.1:692657-756644 GCA_013396875.1 Vireo altiloquus | reverse complement strand
TTTTTTTTTTTTTTAGAGTTTTGAAAATTATTTGGGGTTTTTTTTCCCTGTGTTCCAGTGACTTGGGTCAATCCCATTGTTACTTCCAAATGGTGAAGAGGTCTAAATGCTTCTCTCCCAGTTAGCTTCAATGTACTCACTTGGAAATAGTGGAGCAGAAATAGTCAGGTTCTTTCTCACTCTGGTAAATGAACATTTTTCAGTGCTAGAAACACCCGTTTGGAACAGGATTGTGATGCACTGCTGGAACTAAGTTACTTGCAAGTCTCTGATCTTACCTGTGTTCACCATCACGATGTCAACTGGGAATTCCTGTTATCTGAGCTAATGTTCAACACCTGTGTGCTAATTGGAAGGTCTGGGTTTAATTTATTTAACAGAGTGTGTGTCTCTCCAATGTACTTTAAAAGAACATATATTACAGGCTTTTTTTCTGTTGACAGAGCCACCATCCTCCTTGAGTCCTGCATGTTTGTTTCTTTGTGAGGCACAAATGAAAAGTGATTATTGTAATCACTTTATTGATTGTTTGAAGGTTGTGCTTAATTAAAACTTCCCATTGTCTTTCAGACACCTCGAACATGTGAAAACTTTATCAAATTGTGCAAGAAGAACTACTATGATGGAACAATTTTTCACCGATCAATTCGGAATTTTGTGGTGAGTATTGAAAACCTCCTGTGTAATGCACAATATGTGATGTACTCAAAATATCACATGTATTTAACTTACCTCAGGTTTAGGTTCCTCCATGCATGACAACTTAAACTAAATGTGTATTAAATATACCATCAGAATTAGGGTTGTCATAACCTATGCCGTGTGTACTTACTGGTCTTACTGACAATTGTCTCTGACTAATGTTGCTTGGAACATCACTGCATTCAGCACTGCATTTGCTGGAGTTCCAGACAAAGCCTTGAAGAGTCATTGCCTTGGCTCTCGTTATCTTCCCCAAGATGTGGGTGGATAGTTAATGAACAGAAGGAGAGCGAAGGAAATGCTAATTTGAATAAATAATACTGTGGCCTGTTGAAATCCCATTCAGATCAAACTTAAGCAAGCATCTGAATTTTTGTTTCCTTTTCCAGTGTGCTCCAGCACTGGGTGCCCAGGCTTTCCTGTGAAGGAGTTAAAGAGCACCTTGTGTTCCAGAATGTGTCTTTGGTAGTCAAAGATCTTTATTTACAGAGTTATAGTCCAGGCAGCTTAGGATATTGTAGCTGCCCTGTTACTTCCTTTCAGAAGAATTAACAGCCTGATCCTGAAGACACAGCACATCTCACAGAGAACATCACTGCATGTTACATTCCATCCTGTCATCCTACGAAAAGCTTTTTTTTTAATGACAGCCCTGTGTATCTCAGTTCATAGTTAAACTCACAACTGAAATTGTGCTTCTGCGCTGTTACTTTGAAACTGGTCGTGTCACACTCCCTTCACTGGCATTAGAATATTGAATATTATTTGTGTAGGTTCTGCATGTACAGTGATTAATACATGTAATTAATTTTGTTACTGAAAGATCGGTTTCACATGAGGCTTTTTCCTACTGAAGATAGTGAGTGGGATACAGATTCAGATACAAAAAATATTTCATATTCCCTCTTTTCTTGCCTTCCCATCATGTGGAAGGTTGGTTGCAAAATGTAAAGCCTTTTTGGTTCCAAAAGCAGGGCATCATCAGTTAAAAGGCAGGTTGTGATTCAGCACATAATAAAAAGAGTGATCTGGTTAACCCATTTGAGACGGGTTATTTTCCCTATTTACCCATAAAAGACCTTTTCTTTTTTATAAAACTGCCATTCTGCTTATGGATAAGCGATGTTGGGGATAACAACCAGCTGATAAAAGCAGTTCCAAATACATAGTAATGGTTTCCTTGTTGCTGACTTGTCAACATGACACAATATAGAAGGCAGAAAATTGAGCAGAATTGGCTTTTATGGTTCATGTTTAATGTCTTTCACACAGACGTAACATTGATTTAATTTTAATTGTGCAGATCCAAGGAGGTGATCCAACTGGAACAGGAACAGGTAAGGTTGAGTTTGAATCAAGTAAACTGTTCTCACTTCATGGGCTGGGTTGTTAGATTTACTTCCTGGCAATTTTATATTAAAATTACCTAAATGATGATATGTAGTAAATTGTGTTTACTTTAAAACAGAGGTTTCATTGATATATTTTTATGACCATGTTGACTATGTTCAAAATTTCATCCGATATATTCTCAGTCTAAAGCTTGGGCACTCTTCCATGCAGAATTCTTGTGGGTTTTGCTTCCTTTTTCCTTCAGAAGATAAAAAAATGAAAATTATAATGATTTTACAGCTGATCTTCCAGGGCAAAGAACAAAGGAAGAAACACATTCATGCAAAGTTGCTTTCAAATTCAGTGTTAATGAGATACTCGAGACCTGCCTCAGAATTGGTGATTGGCCAGACACCATCTGTTCTCCCAGCTAGTTGCCTTGTAAAGCCCAAGCTGCTCTTTTTCTAACTTTTAGAGATCGCTGTTACAAAATTCTTCTGCCTGTTCTTTCTCCCATAGTTGGAGATCTGGTAACAGTCGTATCAGGAATGGTCAGGAGGCAGAGCAGCTGAAGGGTGTCAGAGCATTGCCCACCACAGGAGATGTGTCACATAATACCTCTGGTCACTGCTGTAAATGTGCTCATTTTCCACTTGCACCTTCTATCTGCACTTGAGGCTGCCACCAGCATACCCAGCTCCTCAACTGCTTAAATACTTTAGCTCTATTTACTTTGTAAATAATGTTAGTGTGGGTTGCCCAACAGCTTTTCTTGTAGTGTATGTGATAATCAACAGTTGCAGGATTTGAGACTAGTTGGAGCTTCAGTGTTTCGATGGCAAAAACCCAGTAACAAGAATTGTTACCATCTATGCTTGGACTGTCAAATGCCCTTTGATTTTTTCATAAGGAAAGTTTTGGTTCAAATCCCGAAAGACATAATTAGGACCATCTTTTGAAATGAGAAATTAAAGAGGTGTCAGGAGACAGGAGGTTTAATGGGTTGACTCAGACACCTCTCACCCTTGCAGGGTGGAGTTCAGGTCCTGCTGTGGAATGAAAATTAACTTGCTGGTGTCATTCCTGTTTCCGTTTGTGCAAATGGCAGCAGTGCTGTAAGACAGCAGAGTTAACAGAGGCAGAGGACTGGCATCGTGCTGCACTGAAGGGCGAGACTCAGCTCCACTGGCTTTGCCAGTAGGAAGTGAAATGCTAATAAGCACATAGGATGAAAATCCTCTTATGTATATTCTTTCACTTAAAAAAGGCAGTCTGATGACCTCTAGTATTTTCCACCTTGTTTTCCTCCTTGTCATTCTTAATTAAATATGAATATATCACAGGCAGGATGTCTCGCAAACATCTGTCAGGACTATTAAAGTTCTAATAAAATGAACAGTGTGCACTCAAATAGACATGAGTCTTGCAGATTTTTAGAGACTGGCTGCAATTATTGTAGAGTCCAAATGGTGCAAATATCTTCTTTGCACCTGAATGGTTTTTATTTTTTGAAGACAGTTGAATTCTATGTCTTTACCTAATCGCTTGTTGAATATGATAATATCACAAGAAAATCTAAATGGAGAGCCTGGTGGGCTGCTAGATTGCTCTTGAACTGTCATGCCTTTGTGTTTAATACTTCAGTGAAGCTGCTTAGACAGTTCACAGAGTGCAAGTAGTCTGTCAGGATTTGTTCCTGACTACTGGATAGATCCAGGGCACTTGACTGTGAGGCAGAAATTCCACTTGTGTGTCTCAAGCTGTAAGAAGGTGACCAGATCTGAGGCTGATGTTCTCTTGGCAGCAGGGCAGGGCAGCCAGAGGAGGGTTCAGCTCAGGAGCACTGCTGGAGCAGGGCAGATGGACTGACACTCTCTTGGGTTCCCTTGCTGTAGAAATGTTGCTCCATTGCTTTATGCATTATTAATGTGATCGCAGGCATTCACTTTAGAGAAGCTTTGGAGTGAAGCACTGGGATTCAGTACTTTGTACCATTTTTGCCTGTGGCCTGTTTGTTATTTGCAGGATAAATTCCCCTTTTTTATTTCTTCTGCTGAAAGGGATTTCAGTGTTTCTTTGACTGACTGCTTCTTAGAAGGGGAAAAAAAAGATGCACCTTTGAAAGCTAAAAAAGTCTGTAAGATTAAATGGGCTTTAGAAGTAAAAAACTTGACTTCTGTAATATCAGAGAAGCATATGAGAACAGAACAGGGCTTTCTTCCCAGATATTTCAATTGGCAGTAGGGAGGACTATTTGGAGGTTACCCTTTAAATGTCAATATTATGTTTCTATTAGAGCCTTTTGTAGGAAGACTTCAGAACAAAAAGAACATACTTTGTTTCCTCATCCACACAAAACCTTCTGCTTTAACTGATGGTTTCTAGCTGAGATATTTGGCCTTTTTGTTTGTTTTTTGAAAAAAACCCAACCTTTTCCAAACTGATACATGGAAGATGCATTAAGCCTGTATATATTTTTCTTCTATTTATTTAATTATTCCTGTTCATTAGTTCAGGAACTAGAACAGACTTGTTCTAATATCATCCCACCATTTGGTTTCTGTCATCTGACATTCATCCCATGTGCCCGGGTGTCAGGTTTGTGGTTGCAGCCCCCAGTTGCTGAGATGATCACCCACTCCACTGCTAACTAAGCCCGGGACTGTTCATCTTCTGGGTGGATTTGGGCGCAATCAGTACAACATGACATAAGGTTACTTGTCATGCGTACACACTGCAGCTGTGCTCTTGGCTCACCTGGATTTAACATGCTTGTGTTTTGGAAACAGTTCACAGGGGTGAATGCCAGGCTGATTGTCACTGCCCGTCCTCTCCCACAGCTACTCTAGCTGAACTGTTCTCTGTAAGCAGCACTGAGCCTTACTTTGTTGTTTGTTATTCAGCTCCCTAATATGTTTTTTTTGAGTCTCTTTTGGACTGTTATAAAAGTAAATGTGACCCAGCAGATGTATGAAGGACAACTAATTCCTGGTACTCAGCAGTTAACCTTGGAATGGAGAAGGGTGGAAATTAGCATTATGGCATCTGGGAGTTGAGATACCACCCTGGGAAAAGAGTGGGGAATGGAGTTTTACCTTAGCATAGCTGTCAGACCTGCACTGCCAGAGCAGTCAGATACACAGCCCTGCAAGGCTGACACTGGTTTGGAGGACCAGACTAATTTTCCTACAGCCTTCAACTTAATGTTTCATAAGACTACTGGGAGAAGTTTTCTTGCAGTGCAGCTTATTTCTTTCCTAACAAAATAACCACCCATAGAGGCAGTATTCAGAGCAATAAGCTGAGTCATGGTCATTCTTCGTAATGATTAATTATTTGAAAATGAATTTTAGATTTGTCATGTATCTCTTTTCCTGCTGTTCATAACAAGTAAGTGGTTGAACATTGTGAGTAATTCTAACTCATGGCCATGCAAGTGGAGCAGCTGCTCTGTATTTTCAGTGTTCCAAATAATAGAAGAAAATTTGCATGTAGAAAAAATAGGTTTAATATCCTAACCCTTTTGTATGAGAGAGGAAAAACTATATGCAAAGCATCTCATTTTCAAAGCAGCACAGGCATTTTTCAGCTACTCTTTCTTGCAACCTGTTGGAAGGTCTCATGAAACAGCCTGTGATTTATGAATCCAGGAGGGCACAAAGGAGGCACATTATAGCTGTAAAAGTCCAGGATGAAATACCTCTGGTAGATGGGAATTGCATTTTGGTTGGCAGCAAGAAGAGCTCCTCTGAAATGTCAGTAGCAAAGGACTCCGGGCAAACTTGATCAGTGCAATGTCATTTCCTAAGATTGCAAGATCCAAAACTGCACCAGTTTAGAGTCCCTTTTCTTGCATGATTGAAGCTCAGCAAAAGGACAAGAGCAAGTACCTTTTTGTCTAGAATATACTCCTTTTAATCCACAGCCCCTCTCCAAATCCACTCTCGGGTTTGTGGGGTTGAGTACCATGTCCTCTTATCTGAGAGGAGAGAAGCACTTACCGCCTGAGCTAAGGCTTTCGAATTTGCAAAATGATTCCAGAATCTCACTTGGAAAACTCTACAGAAGTGTCAGATGTTATTATGTACCTCGTTGTTCCAAATGACAAGAAGAAAATTACAGAAAGTAAGCCATCATTTTTGTGAATCAGAACCCTCCCACTTCCTTACCACTGCTTAGCAATTTTTAAGCCAGAAAAAGGAAGGATTTATTTAAAATCACAACTGTCATGAATGATGATTCCCAGCCCACACCTGGCTTTTGGAATGCTGCATTTCTGAAGCTTTAGATGCATCTCTCAGCTCTTTGCAAGAAAGTTGTAGAAATTCTGTGATTGTACCTCAAAAAAAAATTTAAATTCTCTTTGTAGGAACAAAGACTATCAAAGAGTAATCTGGTTTAGTTCAAAAGACAATCTGAAAATGTGGCTTTTTTCTGTATAGTTGCTAATGTGTGATTGCTTCAGATGTCGGTTTAGATCTGTTCACCTGTTTACTATCAGCACAGGGTGCACATACCAGACTGAATAACTAACCATGCTTCAGTACAAGCTAAATATATCTTGCCACTCTGGATAGCCACGGAAATTATTAATGTTCTTTTCTAAGAGCTGTGTGGTCTCTTTCATTTCATCTCTGTGTGAGAATGAGTTAAACACATCTTTAATTTAAGAGAATTTTTTTAATGGAGAATGTGTGGAATTGTCTCCCAGTTTCCTTCAGCTTTGAATCATGCATATCTGAGTAGACACGTGATTTTTATTTTACAGAATTGTACAAAAACTCTTTCTGGCTGCTGAAGGCTTCCACACCGTGCAGGTTAAATGCTGTTGAATGCCAGTGTATTTCTGTGGCCAATCCAAAGTACCTTCCCTTTTGCAAGCTTTGTGCAAGCAGGAGATCCCCATGTGCAGGCTGTAATTATTCCCAACACCAATCCAGCCAGTGGCAGTACGTGCTGGGGCCATGGCTGCTGCCCCGTGAACTGATTTTTAGCACAGAAGCCCACGGAGTTTTTTTCCAGCACTTTTTGTGATAGGATCTCAGAAACATTTGCAAGTCCAGTAGGCACACAGCTCCACTTGGACGGAAGATAAGCTGAGAGGGAGGTGAAGTGACAGGCAGTGCTGCCAGCCATGAATCCAACACCCGGAGTGAATTCTTGTTTTCCGTGGGCTTTGCTTGTAGGCTGGTACATCAGCACTGGGGTGAGGGGTTTGCATCATCGTGACTCCAAATATAGCCAGCAGAGATCTGTGTGCACTCTGAGGAAGATTTGGGGAGTATAAGGAGGAGCCTTCTCTCTTTATGGCACATAGAGGGAGTGTAATGTGAAAAGGCTGGAGCTAGACACTGCCATGCTCCCACCTCCTCTGTCTGCATCCATTCTGCTTTCAGAAAATGTACAGCCACGTGTCCCAACTGTGTTCAGAAGAAACACAATAAAATCTGCTAGGTACTTACAAACACCTCATAATTATTAGTAGGTTTGGAACCTGTGAGTGGTTTTCCCGTGTTTACGTTGAGCTCTAATGTAGAGAGTAAAATGTAAGAATGTAAAATCCCTGTTCCAGCTGAGTATTAGGCACTGTGCTGCCATGGCCCTAGGCTGATGAGGGGGCTGTACTTAATCTTCACAGAGAAAGTCATGCTGGGTTTCAGTAATTAAAAAAATGTATAGATGTAACTTGCCATCTTCTGACTTGTTCTGTCTAGTCCTGCTTCAGGCAGATACTTGAAGTCTGGAACAATTCCAGAGGTTAGCAGGAGTTTGACGAAAAGCACATTCAGGCTATTTTTAATTTAAGGAGAATACTTTGGAGTTTTCCTTGAAAAAGAAGAAAAAGTATTCCCTTTAAATTATTAAAAAAACCCAAACCAAAACAACAACAAAAACCCCCAAGCTGTGCCTGCTCTGCTGTCTGAGTGCCTTTGCCAGTCTGTGCTGCCAGGTCTCCACAGACACTTCAGTTATGTCCTTCACAGGATGTCTGGCCTTTTAGGCAAATGCTGCACAGGCCATTCCCTGTTCCTGCTGCAGCTCCCGGGCAGACAGAATTAGCCTTGGAAACAGCTGGATGGCAGACAGAGCAGGGGCTGTAACTATCTGCTAAAATATTAGTGCTTATTTCCAGAGAACCGGAATGAGCCAAACTTAGCTTTCATACATATGAGATTAATTCTGACCTGCAGTGCATGATCCAAAATGAAATCATACAAAAATAAATATTCCAAAACCTAAAGATCATGGCTCATTGCTCCTGTCTGCAAGCTCTTGGGTCTGGTTGTTTGTTGTGCCAGAAAGAGAGAGACTCTCTGTCATTCACAATTTTTCTCTTTCCTTTTGAATTATTTTTCTGACCAGTGGAGGCTTCAGGCTTGATTCTGCTCTCTTTCAGCAGCTTGACTGTAATTCCAGCATCAGCTGGAAGCACATGAAGGGTGTAGCAGACTCACAGGTTTGGCCACTTGCTGCTGTGTCCCATCTCAACAGACTGGGCTCATGTTCTGTATCCTCTGAAAACTTCAGACAGCACAAACTCCTCTAGAGTTGGCTGTCCCTGTCACCCACTACTGGAAAAGATTGACACATGGGATCAAGCTGATGTAATTTAGTTGATCTTAAAATATTCAATAGCCAGAGATTGCTGAAGTAACCATTACTGTAGTCCTGATTACAGAAAATGCCTACAGGGTTTGTCCACTTTTGCCACCTCTTGTCAAACTGCAGAGCAGGCAACACTCAACTCTATTAATAGGTCTTTTGAATATGGTTAATTGGGTTTTTAAGTGGGTCAGCTTCTTCCAGAATTTCTCACTTAGTTCCACTTGCAGCTGTCCAAATGTGATGCTTTGTTTTCATGGTATCATCTGGAACTCCTTCTTTATTTAATGCACTCTTGTGATTTTTTGGGTAAGGTTTTCAGTAGGAGCCTGATTCATTCCTTGGTTTTATTTGCTGCTTGTATGTGCAGCCATGTCATCAAACTGCTTTCTGTGCTATGTGTGCACATGGCTGTGGAGTGCCACAGATTCCTCCCTGACCTCCTGCTTCTCCAGTGATAGACTTACTCTGGAGGGCTCTTGAGCCAGTTCCACACATGGACAAGTCTTGCTGCCTGTTTGCATACTTCTGTTTGTTTTATTTTTAATACTGTCCTAAGGTGAAATATTTTTTCATGGTTTGTCAAACAAGATTATGGATTTGACTGTAAAACGATGACTCATCTCAGCCTTCGTTTTTCTTATTAAGAATGATCCTGGAGGAAAGTGCAAATGAAAATGTCAGATCTGTCATAAATAATGTAAAAATGACAGCCAGGAGGAGAGCTCTCACGGACCCTCTCTCTGTCCACAGTCACAGAAAAGAAATCAGTTTTGGAGGGCTGGGGCTGGGATTTGTGCATTTTTATCATCCTTTTTCCTTCACTGCATTTAAGTGTTCACATCATCCAGGTATCTAGTCCAAATGTCCAATTTTTGCCTTTTATTTTGGAGCACCATATACCATCATTCTTCATTGTTTAGTCTGGAAGTAAGTATTTGAGCTTTTAGCTCCTATTCTTAGTTGATTCTATGAATGTGTTTCATCTCCCCAATATTTTATTTCTAGAAGCATCCAGAGTGCAATTAAACTGGTAACTCTTTGCTCTGTGTTTTGTCATGAAGCCAATTTTAAAGATTTTATGTCTCAAAAGAGAAAAACCACCAGTAAAAAATTAAATCCTTGACTGTTCTTCAGAACAGGATACATAAAGCTGTTGATAAAGTGTGGTCTGTTGCAGCTGATAGGGTGAGGGCACAGAAATGTGTTGCCAGTTGCAAACATCACATTTCAAGGTCCTGCTCAAATACTGGCCTATTGATAGGGGTGAGGTAACAATGTATTAACACATAGTGACTGCAAGTGCTGGAAACCTTGAATTTAATGTCAGTGCCTGCTACAAAACACAGTGGGAAACTAATGAAAGCAAACATTCTTCTTCTATCATTTTTTTCTCTTTTAAGGAGGAGAATCTTACTGGGGAAAACCTTTCAAAGATGAATTCAAGCCCAATTTGTCCCACACAGGACGTGGTGTTCTTAGTATGGCAAATTCAGGACCCAACACAAACAAATCACAGTTGTAAGTAGTCATTTGCTTTTTTGTGCTTTACTGTTTCCCTCTGGACATTGTGTCTCACTCTGTTAAGAAGAAAAATGACATTTTATGAGCTACTCTTTAAAATCCAGTCAAGTGAAATATTCTGTCAAGTGCTGCATATTGCAATCAGCCGATCTAAGAGCAAAGTGAAGCACAGCAAGAAAACCTGTAGGTTTATTATATCAGCAGTAATTTGTCTTTTTGGTTGTTGTGATTTGAAGGTTTTGTTTGTGTTTGTCAGTGTCTCACCCCAGTGTAACCCCTATAAGATCATTCATCACACCTCTTCAGTCTGTTTAAATTTAGCCCTATATTGAACTTTTTGAATGAATGAAATGAAACATAAACTCCATGGGAATATTACTTCTTTTTAGTCCCCTGATTTTAAATAAATGAGAACAGTTCTGCTCTGTTGAAATGTGTAGACCCCGACATGGCAGAGTGTACAATCTGGGATTGAGAATAACTTGTTTTCCAATGTACAGAAGCAGAATGAGGACTAAAATGAGGGAAAATTTAAAGATACTGAAGTTGTAATGGCCTTGTTCATGTGTAACATTAATATGGATGTTTGCCTACAGTCCTTTAAAAATGTGTCACTTTGAGCCAACTATTTATTGGTTGCTTTGTAAGTACTGCAATATAAAAAATTTGTTCTTTTATTGGAGCCCCAGGAAAGATAAGAGACTCTGTGTGTGTGTGTGTGTGTGTGTGTGTGTGTGTGTGTGTGTGTGTGTGTGTGTACAGTACAGTGTCTTGGCATTGAGGAGGGAGGGAGGGATGGGGTCTTGGTGTTCATGATGCTGAGTGTAATGATGGCTTGTAAACTCTGCAGCAGTGTGCTTTGCTTTAATTAAACACAAGTGCTTGTCTCAGGGCCTCACATTCTTAGGCTAACTCGCATTCTTAAGCCTAAGCACGTGTGGGGCAGTTTGCTGGATCAAGTTGCTGTACAACTTATTTTGGATTTGAATGTTACTGCCAGCTCTCACGTGCTAAATTAGGGGAGAGGAGAGGCTTCTTTCCTCCTTTTTTTTTTTTTCATTAAAAGAGATTCTAATAACAGAAGTTACAGAGACCATAAGTGATGTGCCACTTTGAGCACAAATCATCTGTTGCTGTAAATATAATTGTATGTTCTCCTAAAACTTGCAAATGAAATACAAAATTCCTTTATATGTAAGTCCTTAAGAGAGTCCAGCTGCCCATATTTATAAAGGTTCCTAGGCAGCACTTGGACACATCTAGCAACTGCTCTAGCCTTAGGAGCTCTGTGAATAGCTCTCCCCATAGGTGACAGGGCAGAGGGAGCTGGGTCCCCTCTACAAAGTGATGCTTGAATAATGCTCAGGACTTCTCTGGCACCATCCTGATGTGAATTCTGTTGTCCTTAATTTTATTTTGGCTGCAGTGACAGATGAGAAGCTTTCCCTGTATATTTGCTACTTCTCAGGGGAATTTTTTATTACAATGCTACATAACTGACCACGTGATGATTTTAAGTATTGGATATCCAGGAATAAAGTGGTGCCCCATGTAAGAGTTTGCATTCTGCACAGCATCCCAATGCTTTCCTAGGGCAAGCTACATCTTAGTAGACAGTCTGGCACATTACAGCTGCTCCTATTTCCAATCATATAACTTCCTGAGGCAGTTGCTTATATGGAAAAGTGCTTTTGGAATGCTTATATATTTTTAGCTGTCTCCTATGTAGTGTAACAGATGGAGACAGGGAGGAGAGCCAGCACTGCATGTCCAGCCAAGACAGGCCATCGTGGTCTGCAGACCACAGTGTGGAAACCTTTGTCTCATATATTTGTAGTCCAAGACTTCCAAAGAAGCATCAAGCTTTAAAGAAAAGCTTTAGTAGTAAAGGTTGCTTTGGATTAGTGTTTTAGTTCCCGTGTTTAAGTTTAAAAGTACAGCCCTCCAAATTAAAAGCCCAGTTAATTACTTTTGACACTTCAAAGTATTCTTCTGGGATCTGAAGCACAACTGTGCTCTGTCCAGACGAGAAATAGATCACCAACAGGCCAGTTTAAGGGAAGAGAAATGCAAAAAGTAAATATCCAGAAAACAGAAGTTTACACTGGCAGAGACTCTTGTGTCATGTAACTTTATTTGCTGGATAGAAGCTGCCTATCGTGCAGGAGAAATGTTCTTCCCAAGCAGGACACACATCTGCCTGCCCTGCATGCGCTTCCCAGGGCCTGCACAGCAAGGAGGCAAATGCTCAAATCAATTTTGGACTTGCTGCAAGGCCCCACTCTTGGAGTACTGTTTAAGAATGTTAGTAAGGTGAAAAGCGAGAAGTCAAAACTCCAGAAATCCAGGATGTTACTCACAAAACTGAGGAGTTAAAGGATGTTTGGTCCACAGACCTTCTTGAGAGGAGCCAGAGAGGGAGAGGGGCTTGGCTTCTCTCCGAAAGCTTTTGCAGACACTCTGTGTTTTTAAGCATTACTGGCTGTTGTTGAGGGTCAGTGGGACAATGTGGTAACTGTTATGTCTTTATTCTTTCTAGCTTCATCACATTCCGCTCTTGTGCGTATCTGGACAAGAAGCATACAGTTTTTGGAAGGTAAGTGAAGGATATTTTGGGCAGTAGCATAGCAGACATTCTCCCCTGTGTGTCTGAAGCATAAAGAGAAGAATCTAGTGACTCTTGTAATTGAACTGGAGCAAAATTCTAGCTCACAATCCAGTTCTCCTGGTCATGAGTAGGTGGGCAACATTGCACCAGTGCCAGTCAGCAGACCCTGCCTTTTTTTCCTCCTTCCATCACTGGAAGTTGCCTCACTTCCCTTCTGTGGGTGGCCCTCCAGGAGTCATGAACAAAGTAATCATCATCATGTAATGAACCATGTTAATATTTGTGCATGTTAATTGCTGGGACACAAGAGATTAGCTCTTCAATACTGCTTTCATCCTCTTATGAACCATCAACTGAAAAATTAGTCATGACACGACTGCTCTTCATCATGGCATAGAGCTTCTGCATAGATGAGGTCTGTTGGCCCTTCTTACTCTTTTTTAATGTATTCTTCTTTTATTCCTGTCAATTATCACTGGTATAAAATCTGCATCTTTATGTGCGTGTGTGTGTACATACATACATGCTCTTGCACACATACATAAACATACTACCAATGCCCAGACAGTGAGAGAACTTCATTCCTTATAAAGAAGTCTCTTCTGAAAGTCTTTTCCAGTGAAGTCTTCACATGATAAAGATTAAGGTATTTATTGCAGAAGAAGATACAAAATCTTTGTTATGGTTTGTTCTTTACTTCCTCTGCTGCAGGTGCTTGGTATTTACCAAGTCAAGCAGATCTGTTCTCAAACATCCCTCGTGCATGGCAGGAGGGGGGAATGTTACTAGCCTGCTGCATTGGTAGTTCCTGAGAATCTTATAATCTTTTTTACTTGTAGATTTGGGGTTTTATTTTTTTCATAGTTTTATTCATTTGGAAGGCAGCAATGGAAAATAAAACCATGTGCTGTTTACTTTGATTGAATGTCATGCAATTGTGCTGTACACTGAAAGTGATATATTTAATCCATCTTCCCTGCCTGCAAGTTCTTGAGGCAGAAACTACTTCATTTTAATGGCACTTTATTTTAGTGCTGTTAGTTCCAATACTGATTCTTCAATAATTACACTCTTGGAAATGTATTTTTTTCTTTCTCTGGTTTGTCCTAGAAAAATTCAAAGTTCCCTTGTCCTTTGGTGAAAGCAGATAATAAAGTAAATTCTAATACTAAAAACTGAGAGTCAGTATATTCTTGGAGGACTTACCTTATCCTGATCTTAGGACTATTTCACTTAAGCTACACTTTGAGTCCACCTCACAAAAACCCCTCCAAATCCCCTACAGTGATGCTGTTAACCTGAGCTGGCCACCTCATCAGATAATGTCTGTGTTAGGACAGCTCAGCTGAAAAAGTGCCTGTTCTTCAGTTCTGGGTGCAGCCTGGCCTCAGTGAGCATCCTGTGTAGTCCTCCAGTGTCTTTGCTGTGCTTCCCCAGTGCACTCCAGTTTTACCAGAATTCACCAGGAAAGAATTTGGAGAGAAGCTGAACTTTCTGTGGTGCAGGGAGTGCACTCCCCAAAGCCTTCACACTGTGCTGAGAATCTCCAGTACCTTGTGAGCAAAACAGCTCCGATGATGTTTCACACTGTGTGTCGCCCTTTAGAGAGGAATTACTTCCAGGCAAATCTGGGTAAGTGTATACAGCAGAGATTTTTGCAGTTTTACCAAAGACTGTCTTAATTTGTGAATTGTCTTTGCTGCTGCAGAAATCTGAGCTTAGGTGCCAGAGTGAAGAAGTGGTGCTGCTTATATTTTTAGCTGAAATACAACGGAAAAATTTCATAAAAAGTGTTGGTTTAGAATCATATTTGGCTTCCTGCATGAAAACTGAGTGACATCTTCATATGAACACAGAGCAGGGAAATTTTACTCTGATCTGTCTTGCATGTAAATGAAGATCAATTCAAAGAAAATAAAAATTAAGATGCTGGGATATATGTATCCCAGTCAGTCTGTATTAATCTACAAATTGAATTATTGAATAATTGAATTTACCTACAAATTTAATAATAAAAGGTTGATGTGTGTAGCTCTTAAAATCTATATTTTGTTATCAAAATCCTTCAGCTGTTTTTACCTGCATTGTTTTTAAAAGGCAGAAAAGTCAGAAGATGCCAGAGATTGTACCTCTAGTAAAATTCCAACTTCAGTTTGCTATTTTAGATCCTGGGTGGTTCCAGGATTTGGTGACTATATCTGAGCTGATTATAGCACAATAATATCTGGGAAGCATATCTAGGAATAATATCTAGGTTTAAGAGCAGAATGAACCCATGATATCAGGATTCTTTGTTTCCATCAATGTTTAATTGTATTGTTAACTGGATGCTTACTGGCCTGTTGTGACTTTCCTATAGATTTGAGGATTACTTATTGCAGTTAATATAAAAACCTAAATACTCTGATCTGAACTGTACTCTCAGCTACTCCTGTGTGACTCTGGTCCATGTTAGTGTCATACAGTTATCTTGGAGAGCACAATTTGACCCGTTTGTAATTTGTATAGAACTTTTCATCAGGCTTTCCATAGTTTGGAGAACAAAAAAGAGTGAAAGGGCAACCACTCCCTACTCTTTTCTTTGTTTCTTTAGTCGTGTATGGGATGCAACATTGGAAGGATCCTTCTCTGGAAATGCATCTTAGTCATGTCCCCACTGGTTTGAAACACAATTTTTTAGGTAGGAGAATCTATTGATGCCCACACCTGGGCAGTGGGACTGTGAAGAGGTGACATGTGTCTGCCTTAGGCACTGGAACTTTCAAGTCTCAGGAGAAAGGTGTAGCTGGAGGACAGGGAAGGGCTCATCATGGTTGTGCTGCCCACCATGGCAGTGATGAGGATTCAGGTACTGAAAAGAAATGAGATAATCTGGCATGGCTGGGGAACAAAAGCAGAGAGTGAGAGAAGGATGCCTTCCCTTGGAGGTGAGTTGCAGGCTGCGTGAATTTCCTGCTCCAACAGAGCTGCCTAGATTAAATTAGTAATTACCATTTCTAGTAATTACTATTTCTTCTGACTTAGAGAATGATGTAATTAACACAAAAACCAACTGGTGGCTTTTGTGGGCTTTTAGCTTGCTGTTAAGAGGTTTAATTTAGAAACTGAGATAATGTAAACCAACTGACATGCATTTGCTCTGCACAGAGGGGATGAGAAGCATTTGCAGGGGGCTGCTGCCTGGGGAGGGTCCTGCCTGCTGCTGCCCTGGGCTCTGCTGGGATCTCCCTTCTACTTGTGCTTCAAGCAGGGCCTCGGCTGTGCTGTGACCTGCAGGAGCTGCAGGAACACTACACCCAAACCAGCAGATAGGCTCAGGTTCCTGCTTGGCATGCTTTACGAAATGTAGATGCAGTCCATGCTGTTACTATGTTTTCTGTGCAATGGTTCACAGCTCCTGTGGATCAGAGACCTGGTACATTTGCCCTTTATAAGCAGAAATAGAAACATAATCTCTGTCCCTGAGAGCTGTGTAAGTAAAAAAGAGATTGCATATAGATACAGGGAAGTTGTGACAGTGACCAATTTCAACCTACCTTCCACCACCTTTGGGAAAAGAAAGCCCCAGGAAAAAATGAAATTGCTTCATCAGTGTTTTTTGGGAGCCTGTTCCAAAGCTAAAGGCACACTTTAAAAAGTGCGTGTTTAAAATAATAGTGGGAAGTGATCAACAGAAGGAGAGAAATGCTTTCAGAATTTTGGGTGAGATTTAGGACAAGCAGAGCATGGTGGGGTGGAAAATGAGGGCATGTTGAGATATGTGATGTGATGTGATAAAATGAAGGACAATAAAGGGAGCAGAGAGAAAAGTGTTGTGGTCAGAGTGGCAAAGCTGGAAATTATCTGTGCAGCAGTTCTGTGTGTTTATTAGAGCATCACTTGTGTTTGTCAAGAGCTGAGAAAAGAAAGTGGCAACTGAGACAGGAGATGAGTATGTCAAGGACAGTTTTCTCCTTTGTATGAGGCTGCACATATCTGCTTACGTGCATAACTTCTACTGTCTCTTTAGGTTTCTGCTGCTCATTCTTCAATTCTCTTGTTCCCAGCAATAATGAACAAGGTGGTTTGGGAAACCTCAGACTTGGTCAGATTGGAGGCATCAGTCAGTAGCTGTCATGCACTCAGCTTATTCTTCTCTTTTTTTCCCTTCTCCCCTTGCGAGATGCTTTTGTGGAAGAGAGTTCTTCCCTTGGATCAGTATCACTCTGTATTAAGTAGTCCTTAACCTGTTTAATGCTTTCTACTGCAATTCTGTAGACTGGGACAATGAAAGTAACTCTTGTCCTCTACAGTAATAGCTACATAAAGCACCTACCAGGGATTATTCAGCTACCCAGGTACTGTTACATAACGAAGTGTCTGTTTCCACTTGCAACATTCCCTGTATGATTTGAATCAGTGAATCCCAGTTGCCCCTAAGCTGGAAAACTCATGTTCTTGTGGCTCTTCTGCTTTAGTACATCTGAAGATGGGAGAAATTGTGTGACCGCAGAAGAGCTGAATCTGTGTAGGGAGAGTGACCTAATTTTGCACTGCAGAGTCTGCTCCCCAGACACCAGGATAGGAGCAAGGTGGGAACATGAGCCAGGCCTCCTTGTGGAAGCCAGGGCTGTGGTGTCCTGCAGCACACGAGCACTGGGCTGTTGGAGCTGAATGAGGGCTGCTGTCATTTCCAAAACAGTTGTATGATCTCTGAAGAGGGACCTGTGCCAAGGCAGGGAAGTCCTTTCATGCCAGGTTCATCTGTTGAGTCTCGTTTCAATAAGCTTTTTTCCAAGTTGTTTTAGTTTTTCAGCACCCTTTATTACCATGTCTCGCCTGCTAGATTAAGCCCTTATTTAGCAGAGAGATGGAGATGTTTTGGCTGTGTCCTTGTTGCACATTGGAATTGCTCACTCCATTGCAGTTTGGGTGTATGCATAGAAAACATTTTGTCCTGAATCTACGTGTTTGTGCACGTATGGGTTGTTCTCTGTGTGTGTGTGTGTATAAATGTATGTTCTCCTTTTTATAAAAATAACCTTCAGGGCAGAATGTGTTTACAGAAGAGCAATTTTTCTTTCTGGTTTCTGTTTGCAGTTTAAAGCTTTTTTAAAAAAATAGTCCAGACATTGTTCTTGTATCATCTTCTGACCAGGAAACTCTTATCATGCTGGCCCACTGCCATCCCCAGCATTGCATAAGGCTTAATTCCTATAATTCTTCCAAACAAAAGTATGAGAAATAGGTTCATGTGTGAATGTCTCTGGGACTGCAGGGGAGATGTAGTTTTCTTTGGGGGCAGCACTAACTAATGTACAGTGAGACCTTCATTGGCATATTGCAAATGGAGCCTGCTCCAGATATTTCACTTCTACATCATGCAAAGGCATAGGCAGTGGTTATGAAGCAAGGTTAGTAGTTTACATAAAGGAGCCTCAACAGGAAGTAAGATTTTAATAACACATCCAAATGTGAAATGCAAAGATTTCCAGTGCTAACTTACCCAGCTTTCAAGAAAACAGAAGTGCACAAGTAAGGGCACATTTTTGTTTTCATTCCTATGCTAACAGAAAAAAATACCCTAAATGTACCTGCCTTGTCGTTCATGCTTAAATGTAATGCAACATTTATCAAGCTCCTCTAAAAATACAGGCTGTCTCAGGGATGCTGAGCTAAATATATAGTTGAGATCATCCTTTCTCTGTTCAACATGTACTGGAAGCACACAGCAAATTCTTGGTTTCACTGGTTGTTCTAATGTGAATGATGTCTTGAAAGTCACCCTTTTCAGTGTTGGATGTCACCTGAACATCTTCTTAAACCTAAGTCAATTTAGGACAAAGCACGTGTGACACCTTACAGAAGGAATAGGGCCAGAAGCAGTGGAAAAGGTTAAACTTGTCTATCCCTTCTGTCTTCCCTTTCCTGCTGGCTCCCAGCTTGGCACAAGTGACACTGCATGGGACTGGCCAACACAGTGTGAACTGTCACTGTCTGTGTCACACATTTAGCACATGTAAAGAGTATAAAGGCATGTTAGTCTGAATTTCTGCAATCTGCATTTTCTTTTACTGAAAATTATGTCCAGATTTCCTTGAATATTATAATAATATTAAGTAGTGGCTCACTCTTTAGAGGATCTTTTTTTGCTGTTTTTATGTACCGATCTGATGGACTTTACATATAATTTGTATGGGCTTTTTTCTTGGCCCAAAATATGTGTTGTTGAGCAGGCAAAGAATCCCAAGAACTTCCCTGGTGTGTTGGTTTCCTCGTTCCATGAGGAGCAGTTGCTGTGAGGGATGCCATTGCATGGGCTTTGACACATTATATCTCATCAAACTGGTCTTAGTGCTGCAATGTACCATCACGAGATCTGACAATAAGAACATGTTTCAAGGGCCTGCATGTACCTTGTCTCTCTTAAAACAGGAGAAATCTTGCAAAAACCTTCACAGTTTGGAATATTCAATTTTTTTTGCATCCAGCTGTGACTTCCAGGTTAGTGTGTAGTTCAGTTTTTTACTGGATAGGTGATGTTTGCAATCAGATCCTGTCCTTTTTTGATGTTAATTTTTAGTGGTGAGATACCAACCTCAGCCAGGCCTGACCCTGACAAAGCTCCCAAGTGCTGCCTGAACAAAAGTGACTCATAGATTATTTCCTCTCCCTCTGGTCAGAGCTCTCTCCTCTGAGCTGGTGGTTTGTATTCAAATTAGTTTTTATTTTTTATCAGTATTGTGTCGTTATAAAGACAAACATATATTGAGAGCTGACTGTGCTGACAGTGTAATACACAGAGCTACTCTGTGCAAAATGTTAGAGAATGCAAGGGAGAAAAAAGGAAGCATTTTTCCATTTGAGAGACAAGAAGTGAAGAAGAAAAGAGAATGACATGCTCTGCAGGCATAACAACTTTGTCTTCTTCCCCCTTAGGCCTTTACAGTCATGTCAAAATAGACTATTTAGGTCATTTACTGATGACCTGCGAATGCCATGTCTATCACAGCCCTTCAAAATGTACATGTGACAAAATATTACCAATAAATTTTAATTAGCAGAGCAACTGAAGATCTGGTAGCATCAGTAAAATGCATTAGGGCTAATATTGTGGGAGGTCTAGCTATGGGCTAAGGGATTACTCAGCTGAGATTGCCAGTGCACAGCTGATCTGGCCATTTCAAACTATCAGAAACCTAATTAAATGAAAACATACAAGCAGATAATGAGTGAGCTGTTGGCTAGAAAATCCTCCAATATTAAATCAGAAGTTTTCCTTTGGGGTAGTTAAAATACAGTGAATATATCTTGGGCTGGGTGTTAATCACCAAGTGAATCTGATATTGGCCTGGAGAGAGATTTTAAAATTGAGTTTTTGTTATGAACTTTCCAAAGTTCATACAGGGTCTTCGAGCCCTGTGCAGCCTCCCCCTGTGTGCTCCCTCCAGTCACAAATGACTGAGGCTGTTCTAGCCTGCATACATGAGTTTTAATTGCACCTAAAAGTCAGAGCCTGATTACAGAACATCAGCAGGCCCCTGGGGAATGAGGTTTGAGGCAGCACTGACAAATGAGCAAGCACAGCTGTGCTGGGGCAGGTGCTGGGCACACCCTCTGTGTCTCAGTTCGTTCTCTGTGATGGGGTCTGTACTTTGATTGTGGTTACAGCCTGTCCCAGCCCATGGGGTGGCAGTGAGGGCACTGAGGAGTGGTGTAGAAGGTGTATTTCTCCATTGGATCAGCTGAGACCATGGCAGGTGAGAGTCAGAGGCCTCTCCTGGTGCTGGCCAGGCAGACTCTGTCATGCTGGGACTGGAGAGATGCCTTTGAGAGGGAAATACCCTGGTATGATTGTCTAAAATGTATAAAGGTGACTGTGAATACCATGTGTGTTTTGGTTCTTTGATATAAAAGCAGAGTTAGGTGATAAAATGCTCCACATACTCCACCAGTTTGGTATCTTTTTTTCCCACCAGTTTTATTTAATTTGATTTTCCCCCATTTCATCTGCCCATCCCTTGGCAGCCTACTCGTGCTGGTGCTGTTGTCCCAGTAACAACCAGGCTTCAAAACAGTTGTTCCCCTGTGAAAGCTGGGGGATTGCTGGCTCTTGGCTTGCCCTGGCCCATGGGCAGCCCTGGACTCCTCAGTGGGCCAGTTCCTGCCCTTGCTGACGATCTCCTGGCCCCAAACTCCCCTGGCTCCTGGAGCAGTGTTTTTGAGAACTATGGCTGCTTCTCATTGTCCCACAGCCATCAATATGGGCTGTATTTTTGGTTCCTGGCCATGTGGCTTGGCTCTATTAAAACAGATGTTGTCCAGCTACAGCCGGCTTTGCTAATGGATTTGGATCACTTGGCATCAACAGCCTGTCTTCCTCTTTATTTACTGCTCTTCTAAGAATAGCTGTTTTCAAATTTAATTGTGGATGATGATGTGGATAAAAGTGTTAAATACCCTAGGACCGAGAGCTGATCCCAGCAGGACCCCTCTGAAAAATATACTGACTCAGTGGTTCCTGTTTAAAATTAGATTTTGACACCTGTCAGCCAATTTTTTATTTGATGTGTGCTATATTCACCTTATATCATTCTGGTTCCTCAATCAAAATATCAGCCGCCTTCCAGAAGTCTGTTCCATGGACACTGTTATCCCTGTTAACCACATCTGTTGTCTCAAAGATAGAAGGTTGTTTGACAGACACTGTTTTCCACAAAACCTTGTTGACTGCTGTTACTTATTTCCTTTCTTTCTTAATCATGTCCTGTCTCCGCTATTCCATTATTTTGCTGGGATAGATGACAGGATGACAGGATTATAATTATCTGGGTTTCCCCATTTATCCTTTCTAAATATGCTTTTCTAGAATGTTTCCATTGTTCCACACTTTTTTTGAAAATAAACATGGAACAGTCTAGAAAGCCTTCAGTCTTAAACATTTTCAAGCAAGTGTTTGGATATGTTGACTTGAAAAGTGAGAACCCAGGGATCTAAGGCCCTCTGAGGTGAAAACTGCTTTGAGAAGTGTCCTGGCCTTACCCTGTGGCTGTGACTTGATGCTCTGCTGCCTTCCCAGAGCCCTCATGAGCTCACAGTCATAATGTTCCTGTGCTTTCTGTGTTACTGGTGTTAGTGCAGACAGCTCTGCCCCTGCTCTCCTGTACTGCTGTAGTTACCATTCTCTTCTTGATAACACTCTAGGTCTCATATACAATTTGAAAACAAAGAAAAAGAAAATACTTTTTCTTCATCTGGCTAGTTTGTGTGGCTCCCAGGTTTTGGGTTTTGCTTTGCCTCTGTTTGACTTTTCTGTGTTCTGTTTAATTTTAAATTCAAACTCCATATTTGAGGAAAAAATTCTTGTCTTCCACACTGAATGACATCTTAGGTCTTCCAAACACAGTTGCTGATTCCCCTCTCCCCAAACATGATGATTTAAAAATCTGCTAGAGTAATGGGCATAAATCAGATATATTAAAGGTAAGGATGTAGGAATATTTTGAGTATGTTGTGACAACTGGATAACATACCTTCCTTTTTTAGGGTGGTTGGTGGCTTTGAGACTCTGACTGCTATGGAGAATGTGGAAAGCGACCCAAAAACAGACCGTCCCAAGGTACGTGTGAAGCACTGGGGGCAGTGGCCTCACATGGCAGTGCTGGTCACTCTGCTGACACTTCTTGAAACCAAAATAGGGTTTCAAGATAGGGGGATGATGGCACAACTTAATCAGCAGATGGAATTAATGTTCTTCTCTTCTGCTTCCAGGAGGAAATAAGAATTGAGACAACAACCGTTTTTGTTGATCCCTATGAAGAGGCAGATGCACAGGTGAGGTTGCTTGGTTGAGGCTTTTTTTGAAAGGCCAAAGCTTTTCTGTGGAGAACTTTGCAACTTACTGCCTTTTCTTTGCACATGGGCAGTCCCCTGGCCCATCTGGTTGCCAGCTAAGATTAAGCAGCTGCCATTCAACGTTGCCTTTTTGCCAGGATCCCGGTCGCTCTTTCAGCGGAGAGTTACTCTTGTAACTGAGTCTGGCACAGCTCCCAGTCCATCAGGCTTCTGATGGTTTCCTTTCAAATGCTCCCAGTAGCTGTGGGTAGCTGCAGGTGAGAAGAAAGGAGTCTTGCTGTAATGGCTGCAGACAGCCTGTTTGTAGTGGCCCTTGAGGGCTGTCTCATAAAGCCTGCCCTGTAATCTCAGTGGTGCTGATTGCTGGTTTAGAGTCCTTTAAAGCTTCAAAGAATTGTAGACATTTTCTCCTTATTCTACACTATCTCTTGCAACAGATTGCACCCTTTGCTTCCCACAGGTTGCTGCTGAAAGAGAGAAGTTCCAGGAGGAAGAAGAAGCAGCCAAAATAAAGGCTGAGGAAGTCCCAACAAAGAAAGAGGTTCAGACTCCTAAAACTTACCGGCAGGGGATTGGAAAATACATCAACATGGCTGCAGCGTGAGTTCTGTGTCCATCTGATTTTTGCTGAATATTTTAGGTGCCTTTCCTTCTGGATGCTGGCCCTGTGCAGTGCCATTGCTCAGATGTTTGGTTTGGGCCAGCAGACACCCTCATCTAGTCCTAATAGTCAAGAGTTTACTTCTGTTGTTTTTCAAGGTCACACATTAACCAAGCTTCTCTTTTAGCCCTTGAACATGACCAGGTTGGTCTTTAAATGTGTTTGCTGACTTCAAACTGTAGATACATTTCCAGAACTCAGAAATCTTTGAGGAACTGTGCTGTGTCACTTCCTACTCCATCTTTTATCGCCTTCCTTTTCTGCAGCTATTTCTGAAGGCCATGGTCCCACAGATGTTTCTCTTTAAGCAACTTCTGCCCTGCACAAAGTAGCTGCCCCAGGCCCCTGTCAGTTTGGTGCTCTGGTTCCCTGCTCAGCCACACAAACAGCTGTACCAGCACAGCCGAAATGGCTGGAAAGGGGAGCAGGTTCCCAGGCGTGCTGTGGGAGCACAGGACAGCTGGGTAACTCCAGGGTACCAGGCTGCTTTCCTCCTTTCATCCTAAAGCCTGCCCATCCAGGCACCCTCTCCCAGACACCCTTTGTACCCCTGTTGGGATTGGCAGGGTTCTTTCCTAAGGACAGCACAGAATCCTGGCTGAGCAGCAGCTTAGCATGTGTTTTGGTAAAATTAAAATAAATGCCTTCCACTTGATTTTTAGCAGACTTCTCTAAAAGCATTTGCAAAAATGCTGTTGTCTGTCTGCTACATAAAGGCCTGTATTTATGCATACACAGATCTGGGCAGCCATTTAATCAGCTTGTGTGTGCCTCTGTGTGTGCCTTATAGGCATTGGCATAAGTGTGAGAACAGAAATATGTTAGCTCAGGTAGGTCAGTTTAGTGTGTCAGTAAAATTTTTCAGTTGCAGAATATTGCTTGTCCCTTAAAATACTATGTCCAGCTTAAAACTGCTGACACGTTGCACTCTTATTTACAGAGGAAATCCAGCAGTTTGTGGCTCATTGGAAAAGACCAGGTAGTGTAGAAAGGACCTTCGGTCATTGCAGCCTGCTCTGGCAGGTTTAGGGTTCTGTGTTCTCCCTATCAGCTACTGATACCTGACAATCAAACCACAGCACGTGAGCTAGGTGCACAGTGTTCCCTGGGTTTGCAAGCTCTGCTCAAGAGAGGCTGATAATAGCAGCAGCAACTGCAACAGGCTGGGCTCAAGAAACAGGAAAGGATCTGAAGAGCCCTCCCAGCTGCTTTATACCTAATTCCCCATAAATCCTTTTGCTGCCAGAAGTGCAGGTGAGAAGGTGTGCGGAGAACTCATGGCTCATGTTTTTGTGACCATGCTAAAAAGGTACAGCTGTTAAATCTTCGGCTCTGGCCTGGAGAACTTACTGTGCTTTGAACATATTCCTGGGAGTGTTCAAAGCCTGATCCAAACTATCCCAATGGACTCATTCTCCCTTTTTTTGGGCATGCCAAAGGCCCCCATCCCCAACCCCTGCAGTCCCCATGCTGACATGGAGCTTGCACTCCTGTCTAGTTGACAAGGGATGGGCTGGCTCCAGTATAGCTGGTGCTGGGAGAGAGCAGGCAGAACAGGCAGCCAAGCTGCCCTGGTCCCACTGGCAGTAAAGACTCCCTGAGAGTTGTTTTCATTCTGGCTGCAGGAAGCGCAGCGTGGAGGATGACGGGCCCTCAACCAGCACAGCTGTGAAGAAAGAGAAGAAGAGCACAGGCTTCGGGGACTTCAGCTCCTGGTAGCAGCGTGGGGAGCCCAGCACTGGGGCAGCACAACGCAAACAGGAGCCTCCCACGTGGCCCCAGAGAGCCCAAAAGACAGTCTGTCCTGGGGAGGGAAGGCACCGGCCTGCCCTTCCACTGGCAGAGAAAACTGCTGCTTTGTTGAGGCTGGTTAATGTGGCTTTGTTTTCTAGAGAGCACATTCCCCCACTGCATCTTCCTCGAAGGCCGTTTTGTTGTTGTTTTGCAAAGCAGGGAGCAGGCAGCCCAGCTCCCCGGGGATCAGCTGGAGCCTTTCTCTGCGTGGCTGGCAGCAGACCAGGCAGAGCCCAGCCTTGCAGGACACTGCTGCAGCAAACAGCCACGGTGGTGAAAGAGCTCCTTTACAGGTAATCATGCCCAGACCAGCCAAGTGTGCCAAGCGAGGGAATAAATGAATGTGCTGGGAAGCGCATGTGCTGCTGGAGAGCTCTGTGGAGGGGCTCCAGCGTGTCCTGCCCTTACCTTCCAGCTGCCTCCTGCTGGTTCTCAACAAGGACCAATCTTGTCTCCTCTTTGCCAGGATCCTGTCTGGACTGACTGCTGTCAGTCTCTGAAGGGTCTCGCTCACTCCAAAATGAGCCCTCTCTGGACCCGTTAAAGCCTCCAACAACCTGGGAAGCTGCAAATCTACATAGGGAGCCTGGAGCAGCTGCACCACTTCTCCACTGAACAGCCAGAGGTGCCAGGATGCACCAATCACACCTGCCCTCAGGTCCCAGAAACTACAGCCTTGAGCAACTGAGGAGGAATAGAAACAACTCTTTTGTTTGTTTTTTTAACACCCATCCCTAAAGCCTGGTCCTTGCAGGGTAGCACAGCCCATAGTCTGCTCCAGCGTCAGGCTCCCCATCCTTAGCAAAAGCCACATAACATAGCTGACAGGCATCCCAGATACTTCCATTACACACCCACAAATTATTAGCAATCTTAATAAAGGCCTTATGGGGTAAAGATACATCAGCCTGTGAAGTTTTAATCCCAAAGCATCTGTGTGGTACCGTCACTTAGACAAAGCAGGCTAGATCCTGAATATCACTTTCCAGTTCATCTTAGGTGTTTTCAGGTAAAAAAAATGCCCTCCCTACCTCCTGTGTGGCTGAGGAGAAAGTTTTGTAATCCCCTTTTGAACAATACATTTGTATCGGTGGTTTCATTCTTTAAGAAAATACTCCATTTATAGGAAATTGCTGTAAAAACTTTTGGAAAATATTTTGCATTAAATGCTTTAATTTTCTTTTGAGTACTTGACTTTGACTGTTCAATTGTTGTTTCCAAGATCACAGCATTGCAAAGTTGATTGTTATACAAGGAAATGATTCATTCCTGCTTTTTAAGATGCCCATAAGGAATTCTGGGATCTCTGCGGATATGATTGCATCTTTGTTAAATCATAGGAAGTTCAAACTAATTTGAAAGAATAATAGGGGGAGTTTGTTTTGCAAATGTTTGAAATAACATGTGTTTGATTACTGGAACAGGGGATTTGATGGTACTTTCCTAAATCTGAGTTTGTTCTGTCTTATTGGAACCTCTTGTTTCTCCTGCGCTGGCCCTTTCATGATAAATTGTTATTGATCCCCTTTACCTAACTTGTACATCAGCACACAATTTTCAGTAGTCAAGTTCACAGCATTGCTAGAGCTGGGATAGGCAATTTTATGAATCCATGAGGATAAAATGCTGGTTTTGTACTAGATTAAAATGGAGACTATTATGAAAGAAAGGAGCTTTTGATTACAAGGAAGGCAGCAGAGGTGTGGCAAGGGCTCTCATTTCAGCAAGTCCTTGCTGCAGCTTGATCTGAGGGGCAGTTTCCTGTTGTGGCAGCAGGCTCTAGAGATAACTGCCCACTCTCCCTTTCTGTTCCAGCTTTTTGGCCGAGCTCACTGCAGTCCCTGAAGGACCACTTCTGTGCATAGTGCAGAGGGACTGCTGCCCTTCTAAGCACTGCTTTTGCACTGCCCCTTTCCTCACTATTTCCCACCATAACATTGAGCACAAAAGAAAGAACAATTTCCTGGCTTCTAGGAAGGGCTGAGCGTGACCCTTTCAGTTTTGCTCCAAGCAGGGGTGAAGCTCTCCAGGTGTGGTTCACCTCTGGACCTGGATCCAGCTCTCTGGCCTCCTGGTGCTCCCAGCTGCTGTCGGTGGCTCCCGGGCTGGGGGACACTGGCTCTGACCCATCCCCAGTGCTGCAGTGGCCCAGGGGTTTGGCCAATGATCAGTGCTGAGCTCTGCGGGGCCAACACTGTCACTGTTCCACCACAGCCAGACCCAACAGTGGAGTTTGGTCCTACAGAGCCCCACCTCTGCTGTCTCCCACACTTAAAATTCTGTGTATTCAAGTCAATTTCTTTTTAATTTCACCTTCCCCGCTGGTCATTGGAATCCACAAGGGCCAGTGTGACACAAGCTCTTCTCTGTAAGATGGCAGGGGCACAGAGAGCGGGGCAGTGTGCTATATCCCTCATTTTTCCAAAACCTGGCTCTTTGCAGGGTGAGTTGCAGTTTCCACTACCTGAGCCAGGAAAGGGGAGGAAGGAGGCTGTGCTGAAACCTTTTGTTCCCCTTTCATCACTTGGTTCTCCAGCAAAGATGGTGTGTTAAGGGAATACAACCAGCTCCTGCTATGGCCAGAGGGAAATTGTGGCAGCAGAAATTGTGCAGCCTTACTACAGGAACTCACTCCTGGGAACCACTGTGCTCTTTGTAAGCACATTTTTACATTCTTTGACACTTTTCCAGTAAATGTGCTTAGAGAAAAAAAGCAGGATTTTAACTAGGGGCTGAAGAAGCTTTTGTTTGGCCTTGGCTAGAATAACACCAGCCCTCTCATACTTTGTGCTGCTCCATACCTGAGTTGCTCTGCTGAAAGGCACTGGGTGACCAGTGAATTCATAGTTTCTTGAGATCCAGCACCATTGCAGAGAGCAAAAGCACAAAACACCCTTGAGAAGGCAGTGGTGTGTGGTGGGGCTGGCAGCTGGGGCTGATTGTTTCCATACACAAAGAGGGGGCTCATGGGGGACTCAGCTCTTCACCTCTTCTTTTTCTGGCATGAATTCAGCCTGGCCCCTCAAGGAGCAAAGTATTGTCTGTTTGGGAAACCGCACAGATTAAACAGTTTTTCAAGCCAAGTAGCTGCAACTGTGTTACCATATTTACCAAGAGAAAAAGCCAAAAATACTATTGTTCAGTTTAATTTTACCTGTTTCCTTCTGGTTTGAATGGCTGCAGCCCAGGAGTTCAGACTACCAGTTTCTCTGCTTCAGCATCACATGGTTAATCATGGTGATACCCATCTCATGTGGCGCCATGAACTGTGAGAAACCAAACTGTGTTTGAAGGTCTCCGAGGAAATCCTGCTTTTCCCTCCAGCCCCTTTCAAGAGACAGCTGAGCCCAGCCCTCGGCTGTGGGTAGAGTCACAGGAACGGCCATGGCCACCCTGCTGGTGGAGGCAGCAGCTGGCGGATAAACCACTGGGTTCCAAGTATCAAATATTTCTGGGATCTCCCTGCCACCCATCACCAGCAACACTTGGAAGGAACAGAATGTCGGAAACCTGGCACGGGAAGCATCTTTTATAAGAAAGAGATGGGGATTTGCGAAAACACCCCCCAAGTTTCCACACTGCTTTGGAAGAGGCAAACAAACGCCCTCAGACGGCACAGGAAGAGGCGGCAGCGCCGAGCCCGGCCGTGTTACACCACGGCGGCGCGGCCGGGGAGCTCTCACTTCCTCTCTTTCTTTGGGAAGTTTATTTGTTATCCCAGTCTTGTGGAGAATTTAACCATCCTGTGCTGGGACCGTGGGGAAGGGGCCAGAGCGGGTGGTGGCGAGCCGACGGCGGGAGAGCTGAGGCCGGGGGACCCCCTGCGGTGTGGGGCTGGTGGCCTGACGCCGTTTTGCTTCAAAGCCCTCGGCCCTGAGGCACCGACCNGCTGAGGCCGGGGGACCCCCTGCGATGAGGCCGTGTGGGGGTGCTGGCCTGACGCCGTTTTGCTTCAAAGCCCTCGGCCCTGAGGCACCGACCGTGAGGGGCTGCTGTGGAGCGGGGGCCGCGCATGGAGCCTCGGCAGGGCCGGCACTGACTCAGCCTCCAGGGAGCTCAGGCACTGCAGCCCGGTGACTTCATCCTCTGGAAATAGCAACCGAGGAGGAACCATCTCTGTCACCACCGTACCCGTACAGACACACAGGCACTGGCTGCTGCTTGCACTGCTGCCTGCACCCGGCCCCAGCACGGTAGCTCGGTGAGCTCCAGGGCAGGAGCAGCCCCTCCGGTCTTGCCCCCAGCACGGACACGGCTGGAGCTGCTCCGCGCAGGACACCAGAGGATGGAGCTCCGTGCCTGCACAGGGCTGGTGGCGTTTGGCCACGATGCTGCTGCAGGAGTCGGTGAAGTCAAAGTGTGTCAAGGCCAGAGAGGTCAGAGCTGTATCACCCTACCTGCTCATACAGCAAATACAATACAATTTGCACTCAGCCATTAATGGCTCCTTGCTTAAAATGCGTATTCCCGAAAAGGCACCTGATTCACTGCGAAGGCTTCAAGGGAAACTGACTCCTGCAGTTCTCCTGGTTGCAAAGTAAAGCAAAGCCATGGCAGCAGCTGGCAGTGGCTGTCTCAGGTAACTGGGGCCCTCACTCATCACTGGTGAGCTGAGTCTTCCTCAGGTTTGTGCTGGGGCAGCACAGAGCAACCCCTAAACATCCTAACTACGGCTCTGCCACAATGGCTAGGGATGTTGGAACTCCTATGGAGGCACCCTATGGGTGTCCAGTCTGGGATTTTCCAGGGGAACAGTGCAAGGACAGATCTTGTGGTGTGGGGGGCCAGTGTGAAGGGCTGGTGGGGGCACAAGGCAGGTGTCCCACAGGCACCAGTCCCAGCATCCACCTGCCTCCTCAGTCATGGCAGCCCTTTGCTGGCCACTGCAGGACAGGCTGGCAGCACGATGCCTCAGCTGTGGTGAGAAAAACCCAGCCCCAGCACAGGCCAGTACCTCTCCCCTCCAGCACTGCAGTGGAGCTTTCAGGGGTTAAAGCATCTCTCCAGGCAGGTTTGGAGAAGGGCTGTAGGACTTTACTGGATTGTGAGGGGCAGAGAAGGCGCAGAGGGCTCCAGGAGAGGCTGGGATTGATCAATCTGCCCAAGGGAGGAGGAAGGGGAGTGGGGATCAGGGCAGCTTCCTAGGCCCCTGTACCATTCTTGATGTCACAAAGAGGCCAAATCTTCCCTTTTATACAGAAAAAAAAAGCTCATCGGCAATCACAGCAGGCTGGGTTTGACAACTCATAACTTAATGGCTTTTAAAAAATAGCCACAGCCTGTTTTAGATGCTGGTCAAGGTCTCCTCTGCCCTTCCCTCTGGAAAGCCTTCCCAGCTCTCACTTCTCAGATATCAGATACTTTCCCTAATCTTTGGCCTTCATTTATTAATGGCTAATTATATCTATTTGCTTTAGTGCCAATATTGTCCTTTAGCTTGAATAGCTTTTTTGCCTCCCTAATGTTTGCTTCCCAGCGCTATTTATAGGCAACAATTGTATCCCCCTGCAGCCACTGTTGTGTTTGGCTGAGCAGGCTCTGAGCCTTTGGCCTCCTCAAACAGCTCTCCTGCCTCCCTCAGGGTCCCCTTCACCAGTGGAGGGGGTCAGATGGGCCCCCAGAGAAACCAGCTGGGTGTCAGCACTGGCCATGATGCTTTTGGGGCAGGAACCTGGGGGCAGAGCCATGTGTCCCCAGGAAGTCCTGTGGGGTTATATTTTTAGGCAGCCCTATGGGGTTATTTTTTTAGGCAAAGGCAGGAATCACTCCAGGCTCCTGTTTGCCTTCCCTGTCCCTCCTTCCACATTTCTGTGGGGGGAAAGGAGCACCCAGCAGCACAGCCCACCAAGGCAGTACGGGAAGGCGTGTGATTCCTCCCTGCACTTTCATCCCAGGATGAAAGAGATGATAGAAAACATTTGTTTTTGTGATAAAAGCAATTGACCCGGGAGGAATCCGCTTCCCCAGGGCGGCCTGCAGCAAATCGCGGAGATAAGCCACAACAGGCAGCAAACACCAAGCGCTTCTAAGCCTCAGAGTAGCTGCAGAGCAAATCCTTCCCTACGTGGAAGGAAACCCACACTGGTCTTCCACAGCTGCTCCCAAGCCCAGACAACACAGCCAGGGTTGATTTTAGTGGATTTTGTTGCGAACAGGAAGGTCTGCAGAGGACACTGTTTTGTTTTGTTTTTTTTTTAATGAATGGTCAGATTTTTTTATTGGAGACATCTTTGCCACAGATCTCAGCCGAGCTTTTAATAGATGGGTTCCTCGCCAGCAGCAATTGCAAATTGATTGCAGCAGAAATGGCAAGTGAAGACAAATATAGTGCAGGCTGCCTGCAGGGAGAGTGCGCGGAGGAAACTTCAGATGCTATTTTTGGTGTTTTGTCTCCACTACTTACAGTATTTCTAATCTTTGGTTTTCCTTTAAAAACTGTTTGGGGTTAGGATTTTTTTTTTTTTTTAATTTTGAGAGGTTAAAAAAAGTTCTATTCTCTGGAGAAAGTGTTGGGTGCCATGTCCTATTCCCAACTCTGTGGAGCTGCTGGGTGCTGCGGCCCTGGTTGGTCTGGCAGGAGGGTGAACTGGCACTGCTGCTGCTGCCTCCATCCCCTCCATTGGGACCAGAACTGGTCCTGTCTCACTCCCAGGCACTGTGTGGGGACTGACACGGAGCCAAACCCTGATGTCACCCTGATCCATGGGAGCCTTGTGGGGGTGCAGGAAAGTACAGCACTCTGGCTCATAAACAAAGGAAATTCTCCCATGCTGCTGAGCCATGGCTGCACCACATGGGCTGGCAGCAGCAGCCCCAGCACTGCAGCGATCTGCACTGCTCAGCACCAATGCACTGAGTTACCCTTGGTTCCAGCCAGCTCCAGGAGCTGCAGCAGCCAGAGGCTCCTGAAACACAGGGAGACCCAGGAGGATGCTGCAGGTGAAGCACCTGACCTGGAGGGTGTCAGCTCAGGACTGCAAAATCATAAATCCAGGTGTGACCAAGAGTGCGTGTGCTGGAGTCTGGCTGCAGGGAGACTGGGAGGAGGGCACTGGGAGTCACTCAGGTTACTCGGTAAAGCAGGAAAACACTCCCAAGTTATTGCTGGGCTTGGGGAGCCACAGCTAGGTGACACTGGAGTGATGTTAAGGGCTGATAGCCTGACCTTCTCAGACCCAGGCGATGGGCAGGACATGGTGGCAGATTGAGGCACAGTCCAAGGACAAAAAGTAGAGGTTTCTCACTGACGTTGTGTCCGTGAGTATGAGAGATAAGGCTGTGGTTAGAAATAAAGCAGCAGAAATGCTCATTAAAATGATAAGCAAGAAGGGGGGAAAACTGGGTTTAACTAAAGAACAGTGAAATAAAAGCAGCTCACAGCAGGGCTGACTGTGACCACATGGCCAGTGTCCACCTGGCAGTCTGGGATGTTTGCAGCAGCAGCTCAGGGGAGACCATCAGCATCTGGCAGCATTTCAGACCATGGGATAGGGTTTATTTGCTGGATAGGAGGCTTCCTGGTTTGAGCAGCCCCAGATGTTCTTCTGCCATCTTTTAAAACATCCCTATTTATGCAGACCCTGTTTTGCCTCGATTTGATCAAGCTGCAATCTGGCATTGACTAAAAAATCCTTCTCTTTCCCATGCTTGCTTTTAAACAATGTAAAAAGCCCCTCTCCACAAGCATGGTGGGTGATGCTGGCATTGGAATAAAGACAGCAAAAATGGGAAAAAGAAATTGTTCATCAGTGGCTGTGAGTCCTGTAGCAAAGGGCACCTGTGGCCCTGTCACACTCAGCCAGGCTAAGGTTGCATGTCCAGCACAGCCCAAGGCTTGTACCCAGATGCTCAGCATTGCCCACCATGAGCCAGGGTGGGCTGTGGCTGCTGACTACCTCTGAGAAGAAAAAAAATTTTTTTTAATTAAAAATAAACTTTTAAAATATTTTTAAGGCAGTCACTATCATCCACCTCTGATAACTCTGTACCAGCCACCTGGCCTGCAGTGCTGTGCCCACAGCCGTGCTGCAGGCAGGATCAGGATCCCAGTGGCCCACAGTGCTGCCTGTCCTGCCCCACTGGGCACTTCTGGGAGAAGGGGCTGAGTGCCAAAGCAGGCACATATCCTCTGCCTGGGCTTTCCCAGCTGGGAAGGTTTTCAGTTGGCCTTGCTGGGGCTGGAATGTGCAGATGTACCAGGGAGAAGCGCAGCAGTGCTTGGGAGCAGTCTAAGGAAAATGCATTTGGTGCCACACGTGTCTGCCTGGCTCTGCCACTGGCACAGGCACTGGCACTGGAACTGCACCCCTTTAGGGTGAGGCTGCTGACCAGAAAAAAACATTTCTGGGGCTGCAGAGGTCTCAGGGGCAGCACACGCCAGCTCAGCCCCCCCAGGAGGTTATTTCGCAAGAGAAGGCAGCTTGTGGAGGAGGTTTTTGTGGCTGGGGATCAAAGTCCCTGGCAGCTGCCCAGATTCCCAGTATTTAGCTGTTTCACAGCCCCGGTCTGCAGCTGGGTTTGTGTGCCAGGCCGCGGCAGGAGGCGGCAGGGAGGGGGAGCCCAGGGCTTTCAGGGGGAGGAGGGCTCGGCTATCCCAGTGCTGGGATGCTGGGGTCAGCCCTCTTGCCTCTCCCCAGGAAACATGGAAATGGTGCTCAAGCCCCATGGCCACCCCTGGGAAGGGCAGGTGGGAGGCAGGGCTGCTTAGGAAAGGGGAAAAAAAAGAACAGGATTCCCTATCTCCAGCAGTATGCAGCAGGAGATAGGAAAGCAGCTTTTCTTTGTCCAGCAATGGAGGCATCGTGTCCAGGTCCTGCAGCATCCCAGCTAGTGGGAGCATGGCTGGACCTTCCCTGTCCTGATTTGGGCAATGCCAGCCCAGGCAATAATCCTGCTTTCTCTATCCTCCTCCATATCTGTCAGTCCTGGTCTGTCTCCCGGTCCCCAGTCCTCCCAGGGTCTCAGCTGAATAAGCACATTTTCACCATGTTTGTGGCTCCAGACCTTGTGGAGCTCTGGGAGGAGGCAGGCAGGGACACAAGGAAGACGTCAACTGACTTTTACAGCTTTGATTAGTTAAGAGCATATATTTACATAGTGAATAACCTGGAGGGTCACATTTTAAGACACTGATGTATTTCCCCCTCCCAGGCAAACAGCGTGCTTATGGGACACAGATCTCGGCTCCCTTGCCAGCCCCACTCCCAGTGCAGACAAGGAAACCATAACACGACCCACCCCACCTTGCCAGGGCTAAGTAAATGTTCCTGGTTTCTCCTCTGCCCATCACAGTGAGGCTTTTCCCTGGTCTGGTCTTGCAGGGGCATAGTCGGTGCTCCCTCCCTTGTCTGTCTCAGTTGGTTTTCCATTTCATCCGGCCGTATTTCCATAGCCAGCTATTTGGGGTGGGGGGTGTCACCTCCCAGTGACTGTAAGTGGCAGCAAAGGGCTGGGTGTCACCCGCAATTCCCGTCGCAATCCGGGGCTGAGGGAGCACGGCTCGCCCACAGTATCGCTAATCCCGCCCACGTCGCTGCCGGACACTGTCAGCAGACACTGGGCTGGCAAGAAACCGGACTGGCACTTGCCACAAAAAAGGGTAGAAAACAGTCAGGTTTGAGGCCAGGAGCTGTTCTTGCTGTGTTATTATTGGCAACCTCTGTTATAAGGAAAAACAACAAAATTAAGAATAGATGTAAAGAGCAATGTAGTTTTTTCTCCATCCAGCTGAGCTGTCGAGCATAAATCACTGGGTATTTTTGCAAACACTTGGCGAGGCTGGGGAAATCTGCTGGGAGCTGGAGAGCTCAGGTCAGGGCTGTCCTGCCAAGAGATGATTACAGCCTGTCCTGGGGACAGAGGAGCAGGGAACGGGGCCAAGAGGTGTCTCAAGTCCCGGAGTACGATTACAGGCTGCGGGGTCAGCAAAACCCTCCCGTGCTCTGGGCGGCACCTGAACGCTTTCCAGAAAGGAAACCACCCGGAGCACCTCTGGGCCTGGCAAAGGGCCTTTGGTGGGGGGCAGGGGGCCTCCAGCAGCCCTGCCAGGAGACGGCAGATGCTCAGGGAAGAATTAATCAGTCAATACGTGGCATTTCTGCCCAGCACTGAGATGAAGAGTCTTGGCTCCTGCCATCACACATGTCTGGGGGTCAGGGTGCTCCCCAGACCAGGCAGTGTCCCACAATGCTGGGGTGAGAGTGTTTAGAAGTGGACCCCCTGTTCCTGACCCTCTGCCTGGAGTTGCACAGAGGCAAGGTGAACATCTTTACAAACTGTGACCTCCCCATCAAAGTGCAGATGAAATTTGTAACGTTCCTGTCTTTAAAAAAAGAGTGGCAAGAGTATGTTAAACATCCAGCTCAGCACAGTGCCTGGAGTCTATTGGAGCAGTTAATCTATAACCTATAACAAAACAAGTTACACGTTGCTAGCGGTTGGCCTGTTGGGGTTTTTTAGCATCCCTGTGTTTTTTCCAAGGGAAAGGGCTCGCACACGCCCCACTCGCAGGGCACGGCTGCTCTGTTGAGGGATCAGTGCCAGCCTGAGCTTCATTTGGCCCAGGACCCAGCTCTGCCGCCTCCACACCTCTGCCACACTTTCACCTCCCCTTAAAATCAATCCCACAGAGCAACAAGGCCACAGGGAGCAACAGCAGAGCCAAACCAGAGCCACTCAGAGCCCGTACCAAGGGGACAGGGGTAGTGGCAGAGTGCTGAGGGATGGGGAGCAGGGGGACAGTCCTCTGGTCCCCATCCCTGCCCATCCAGTAAGTGCAGCATCCATCCCATAACCTCCTTACATACAGGCAGGTCCCTGCCATCACCCCACATCCCAACAGGCTGCAGTACATCCAGGCACAGGCATCCCCTGCCAGGTTTAGCCAGTGGTGGAGCTGGCAGTGCTGAGCACAGGGAGACTTCCCTGGGAGAACAACAACAACCTTCACTTCTCTATCCGATGTCTGAGGGAGTAAAAGATTTGTGTAGCTCACCTTTATGTAAATATGGGAAAAAGAGAGGAAAACGGAGGGAAATGCAGAAGAGGGGTAACTATGAGCTCTACTGATATTGCTGCTGGTGCCCAGGGCAGATCTCACTGACCTGTGATGTGAGGGGTGGAGATCCTTGCACAGCACAGTCCAAGCTGCCCTTGCCTCTTGGACAGAATTCAAGTGTGGGACCTGCTGCCTGGCTTGGAGGAGATGAGCTTGGTTTTCAGAGCTGATATGCAGAAACCAGAGAAGTTTCCATGAAGCCCTTTACACTGACAGCACTGGGTGAAGCCCTGGCTCTTGTTACAACTCCTGGGATTTTGGAGTCGCAAAACCATGGTGTGTTAATGCTCTCAAACAGGCGCCAGAACAACAGCTTGTGTGGGCAGAGGGCTCAGATGTTGGATCTTGAACCAGCCAGGCTCCCTCCCATGCACCAGCACCAATCCTACCCCCAGGAAGGAATTACGTCCCAGCCAGCATAGTCAGGCCATGATATTGCTGGACATGAGCAACTCAAAAAGCCAGGAACTGCTCCTGGCTGTCAGGCTTTGTCAGGTTGTGGCACAGCAGAAAGAAGAGCCAAGGAGAAGAGAGGAAAGGAGAAAAAAAGGAAAAAAGAGAAAAAGAAAGAGGGAAGAGGGGAAAAAAAGGACAAAGAGAAAAGCCAAAAGATGCAAAGGAAAGCAACGGCAAGGGGCAGCACTGCTGCATGATCAGGAAAAGGCTGGAAAAAGTCTTGAGGGGCTCCTACCCCCTGAGAAGGACAGCTGGGCATGCTGCCCACGTCCCATTGCTGCAGCTTCATCTCAGATTATGTTCATTGCACTGAAATACTTCTTCCTTTCAATGCCACAAGCCTGAGCATCAAACAAGCCTGGTGCAGTGCTCAGCAGTGCATGTCCCTGGGTTGGGGCTGGTTTCCAGTAGGAGCTCCCAACTCCATCACCTGCTGCCCTGGGCAATGCCTGGCAGCCAAGAAGCTCAGCAGCTAGGGAGATTTGCCCAGGCACTGCTGGTCACAGACAGGCAACCCCTGGGCTCCAGCAGCTGGACACAGCTCCAACACCCCACCTGTGTTGGGTGGAGGTGCAGGTGCTGTGTCCCACTGCGCCATTCCGAAGGGCTGTTTTGCATCCATAGTGCAAATGGGAAAAGCAAAGATTAAAAACACTCCCCCCACCCTCTGGCATAGCTGCAAACACTTCGTCATGCAAACCTCTGCGTAATGGTCACTGCTATGCTGATTTAACCAGCCCTGTGGACTGGGTGTCTGCTTGCCGGGCCAGCTGCTGGATTTCTATGAAAGCAAGGGATGAGGCAGGTGCTTTTAATGCAGGTTTGTGGGCCGATGTGATCAGATGCAGAGCAGCGGACCAGTGCTGATTAGTTAAGCAGCTTTGATTAGCATGAGTGCTTGGCCACCACCCTATGCTGTGCTGGGCAGGAGCAAAAAGCCCTTGAGCAGGAGAAGCTGCTGCTGCCAAGGCCAGACGTGAGTGAGATCCACACCCAGAGTCCCAAACGGCAAAATGAGTCACTGCCCTGTGCCGGCAGCATCCAGCACCGGGACAGGCTGGCTCCACACCCCCGTGGGCCTGCTCAGTCCAGGATGGGCGGCTGAGCAAGGTGGGGGCTCTTCTCTTGGCTACACTGCTCAGGATTTCAGCCAGCAGGACCCATGGTGTGGGGTGAATCACGATGCCAGCCCCACGTCTGCCCTGCTCACTTGCATTAGCCTTTGGGTAACAAGCCCTTGGGGCACAGAAAGCACTGCCCACCAGCCTGAGCTCCCCACTGCCTGCCTGCCCCTCGGCACCCTCTCCCACCTGGACAGGACACTGAGCTGCACGACACGGCCCTATGGACCAGGAACCACCCAGGGAAATCTTCGTCTGGGGCTCAGCTGAAGCATCCCCTCCATGAGCAGTCAAGACACTGCTGAACATCAGGACAGCCTCCACCGATCCCACAGCACCCTCCAGCCAAGCTCCTGTGGGAACTGGATCTCTGCAGCCAGCGCCTCAGTGTCTAAATATCACTGTGGGCCGCCGGGAGCCTCTAGAGCTCCTGTGGCAGGAGGAGATTTAGCAGCCCATTGCCTCAGTAACAGCCCCTGCCTGCGCTCAGCCGTGCCCGGGGATGCTGCAGCATTTCTGAGCGATGGGTTTGCAGTTGTACAGTGCCTTTTGCCAGAGGGATCTCCGTTAATGCTGCAAATGTCACATACTTGCGTATGTGGAGGCTACACACATCAGTCACATCACCCCACCTCTGCAACACATCAGGTCCTCCGAGATGGAATCACCCGGGGCATGGTGGAGAAGAGGCATATGCAATAACCCCAGCTGGAATTTAGTCAATATATGGGCAAACCCTCTGCTCTTGAGAAGCTGCTCAGAAAGTTTTGACTGTCACACATCTTCAGGACATTCCTTTCTGATCTGAATGCAATCAGACAGGAGCAGATATTGCATTTGTCTACTGAAAAGCAGAGATTATTCTTAAGAAATGACCAAATTTGAGCTGATGTTGGCATGTATTTCTAGGCAGATGAGCCTTTGGTGAGTCCAGCACTCACAAGTAAGGTGCAGCCAGGTCTTGACATCAACCACTACCACAGATCTGTCTCACAAAATACATGCAGCTATTCCTGCCCAGACAAACGTGACAATCAGTCCCCTGACCCAGTAAATGCTGTGACCAAGAGGGGTTTCTAATAAAGGCCTGGGGATCACAGCCTGTACAGTACGGACAGCTTTGCTGGATTAGGAACCTGATTAATAGCCTCAGGGGAGATTAGAAATTGCTATTTTGAGACGGGGGCTTTCATAGCAGGCTCTGTGTAATCGTCAGTGCCAGCGGGACAGCCTTATCCTGGCTGTTTTCTGGGGGAGCCGACACTTCTGGGAGCCCTGGGAGGCCAGGCCAGGGAGAAACATTTGTCTGCTAATAGCTGTGTTTATGTTTGCTGCAAAGCTGATCGCTGGCTGACCACAGCAATTAGATGGGGGAGGCATATTTACGTGTTTTAACTCTGAAACACTGAGCAAACAAGGCAAGATAATCATTAACTTCGAGAGTTGTTAACCTTCAGCGTGAGTTTTGGCCAGTAAAGGAGAGATCTGCTAGAGCAAGGTCTCTATTTTAGTAAACATTGAAAGAATGATGTGGGAAAGTTTTTGGTTTTGTATATTATGAGAAGGTAATTAAAGGGCATTAATTTGTGTGTCCAGCCTCGATGCTGTGAGAAACTTTTCATTGCAGAAGAGAGGGATAAAGGGGGAAAAGAAAAATTCATTTGCTTCATCAGCTGGAAGCATCAGGAGTAGGAGCAGTAAAGCACACCACTGCTGGAAGGCTGTAGGTCTGCAGCTCATACATGCTCATTTGCTGTTGATTATCACACCAAAAAAATTGTATTTAGACCTAAAACTTGTGCAGGAGCTTAATCAGTAAAGCAACGATAGTTTAAGAGCAAAGAGCAGCACCTTGTCCTCTGCCCTTGAGGTTCAGGGACTGGCCATGCTGGCTCCCAGCACAGGGCTGCACACCCAGCCAGGCAGGGTGGGAGCACAGTGGCTCCCTCGGGTTGGTTCGGCACTGGATCAAACACCGTGAAATATCCGTCTTATGCCTGACCACAAATCGTTATTGCTGCCCCTTGGGTAACACATTCTGTGGGGGAAAGAAGAGGAACAACAAAAAAGCAAAATTCTGCAGACTTTGGACTGTTATGGGTATCATAAAAAAGTGGGGAATTGAGGAAGGAGGAAGATAAAAGAGGAAGAAAAGAAGGGAAGATAATTTAAGTGGACAAGCAGAAGCAGATTTTCAATCTTATCAGTTATACTTGGTAACAAAGTGGAGCGTGCCAGCCAGTCAATAGTGCTTGTTTGACCATCAGTGGGAAACAGATGACGAATTCATCTATAAGGAGATTATGGCCAGAAACAGCCTCTTGCCCCAACGAGCAGCTGCTGGGAGCTGTGGGTTGCCAGCCCAGCCTGACCTCGGGCAGTGCACAGGAGGCTTCGCTCTTTGCCCAGCACAGGCTGCTCGGGCAGGGGCACATCTTCTCCGCAGGGCACACAAAAAGCAGTGTCATTTGCCGTTTAACTCAAGGCATGGAGAGGGAGAGTTTTGGGAGGGGCCTGAAGTGTCACAAAATGTCACCTTTTCCCACGGATTTGCACTCGTGCTTGGTCTTCAGGGAACGCTGTCAGAGCCTTAGCGATTCAGCTCCTTCCCAGGCAGAGCCACTCTCGCAGCACTCAGCGGTCGGTCCTCACCCTGCTGTCCCAGTGCCCCACATACCTTTCACACAAGGGCTTTATGGCACTCAGCACGTGCCCCTCTTAAGTGGTTTCACGGTGTTCAGCAGTTCCAGTTTAACAGAATCAAGGTTCACTGCGATAACATCAGCAGGTTTCCCCTGCGCATGGCAGAGAATCTATTAATCTTTGTTTAGGAAATATATTTGTTTAGGAAAGCCCCCCCCAGTCCTCAAAGGCACGTGTTTTACAGCTTCAACCCAGCCCCCAGATGTAGCAATTTCCCCAGGGCCCAATTGCAAAACAAGCTGCTCTGGCCCTTGGCAGCCCCGCTCCCTGTCACAAGATTGCAGACTTCTAGTGGGCTTTTAAAGAAAATTGTGGAAAAAAGTTTGTTTGCATAGGCAATGCGCAGAGCTCCTGCAGTTAGGGTTTGGTTTTTTTTCCTTTTAGTGTTGCACCTCTGTGGGAGTGGTTTTATATGATCCCTTACTGAAACATTTTGAATAATCTTTTCTGCAGAATAAAGCTTATTTGATTTTGCTTTTAAATGGACAAATACCTCGACTCACAATTCAAACACAGCTATTAATGCCACTCAGCTAACAGCTAAAAAAATCCCAAAGCTTCTACCATAATCAGGCAGTTTAATCCACTTGAGTTTTAACTCTACAACATTTGAAACATAAGAAGAACGTTTCAGACGCCCAACACAGCATTGGTGCTCTGTTATCAGCTCCAGGTCCCAAACTGGAAGGTTCCACTCATGTCATAAAACTAATTTAACTTCCATCAGGTGTAAAACAAAGCAGATGATCATAGCTAATCATGTCAAAAAGATGTTGTGAAAATTAAATAACATTCACAACCCTTCTACAGGGTGAGCTACAATATTCCATGCCATAATGGACTTTGCTTACATGTACATCTTTTAACGTCAGGATGCAAACTCCATTTTGAATAAAGGGCTAGTTTGGCCCTGCCTAAAATACAGAAATCAGATCATGAAAAATCTACTCATTAATTCATTAAGCAATGAAAAGCTTGTATTGTCTGCTTTCTAGAGTGATCTTTCTAGAGTAAAATCTTCCAGTCATCAGGTTAGCATGGATTAAACTGCTACCAGGATCACAGAGCACCTCAGCTCATATCTTATTCAGCAATACTATGGAAATGAATGAGTCAAACCCCGAGAACAGCTCAGCCTCTGCTAGAGGAGAAACAGTTAATGCTCGTCAGTGCCATGGCTCTGCAGAGCTGCTTCACAGCCAGGAACTACTTTGTCCAGCCTCAGTTAATCCACAGCTGCTGTGCCTGCTGGAGGTGAGTGCCAGCAGCAGCGCAGGTGCTTGATCCCTGCTCCAACCCATCTGGGGCAGAGCCAAGGGCAAGGAGCAGAGGAAGACACAGAAGTGGAAAGAACCCCATGTGGGCAGTGGCCCAAGTGAAGCCCCGTGCAGAGGATAAGCTCAGCTCTAGCTGTGGCTGTTTCCTGGTTCAGGCTACCTGGACTCTGGCAATACAGACCTACTGCTGTCCCTCAGTCACAGCCACAGCGCTTCGAGTGTGGGGGAGAACCCTAAACTACACCATTGCGCAGTTATTTAAATTTAACAGGGGCAAAAAGACATCTAATGGAAGGTTCTCAAGCTTTAGATGAGGCACCTGCCCATCCTTGTCTATCTGGAAGTCAGATATCCTGGTGTTTTCCAGTTGGTAAAACAGAACACTGGAGTTCACAATTTCCAAAGTTATTCTGGTAACACAGTTGCTGACGGTGTTTTTATAGTCCCTCTGATGATGAACATCTCAAATCTGAAAGATACTTGTTATTTGGATCTTTATTGCTTCAATTATATCCTGTCAAAAGTTAAATTTTTATTGTTAATGTTAAATGAAGACCATACACCTCACAGAAAATGCCATTTTATCCCTAGGGTTTGGGGTTTTTTTCAGATCTGGAAAGATCCTTATTTCATGCCCCTAAGACAGCACTTGAATAAGAGTAAGGGTAGCTGGCTATCTTCCATTTTCTCAAGATGGAAATAATATGTTTGATCCTGCATGAAGAGCATCCCTATCCCTTTGTGAGATGAAATGATGGATTATTGAAGATGCTGTGTAAGTGTGCACTAAATTACTTCATTCTGAGCCTCAGGCAGTCCAGAAGGATCATATCACTGACAAGACCAATAATCTGATCAGAGGAGCTACAGGAGCTTCCAGCCAAAGCAGAATGAACTGAGGGAGTGCTGGGCTCACAGTGCTTCTCAGGTCTAGAGCTGACCAAAGTAACACAACAAAAAGTACACCCACATTTCTTCAGTTCCTCTCAATATTAGTTTTGGGGGATGTGCAGACTGACTCTCACTGTGCAGAGGTCCCACAGTTGGCTCAAAGTAAGCAAAAGTCCTAACAGTAGCGGCAAAATTTTCTCTATTTTGGAAAGATTTGTGAAAGGAAAAAAACCCAAATGCTTTGTGGCAGTCCTAAAACCACATAAAAATCAGATTCAACCCATTTACAAGTTTAGAGCAACTAAGAGCACTGTCTTCTCTCTAGCAGAGGATAAAGCCTGAGAACTCAATTAGCAAGAAAAAGCACAAAATCAACAGGTAACCCAACAAAACAATTGAAAGCTTTTATTGTGATACCTCGAATAGATACAATATAGTGAAACAACAAATGATGTACAGTATTGCTAGGACAAAACAGCAACACAGCCATGTCACCTGTAAAAGAAAGCGTTTTAAAGAGTTTAAGAAACAATGAGGCACAACTCAACTGCCATTTATGACTCATGCTTTAGACCTTAAACCACTTGTAACAGTCCTCTCAAAAGAAACCTCTGAAGCATCTGTTTCTTTTCCATTAAGTGTTTATACTGCTGTTTGGCTTAACATGAGTCTCAGTGAAGTCCAATAAAGTGTCCAAGAAGTTTAACAGTAATTTGACAGCTTCTTCCTCTCATGGCCAATATCCAAGGCTGGAGATGACTGAAGTTTGGTCTGTGAGACTGGAGGTCATTGCTGCTGCAATCTGGCTGCTGAGATGAGCGGGCAGGAGGAGCCCTGCGAGCGTCACCAAACCTGGTACCGCCTTGGGGAACTCTTGCACTGATCCACCAGTGGGAAATACAGATGACCTTTGGTTATGGGCACAGTGGGGACTTGGTCAGAACCTCTGAGGCCAGTTTTTAACCCAAAGAAATGTCATAACCCATACTCCCCCTCCTCTCCCATGGACTGCAAGCACACAGGCACACCACCCACTCTGGTCATTATGCTGGGCCTTGCTATTGGGACATTAAGATGGAGCCATAACAATCTTCCTCCACACACTTTGCCATTGTACAGCTTACAACCAACAAGGGAAATTCATATCCTGGCCCTTTTAACTGGCAGATAAAATTAAGATTACCAGGCTGCTAAAAGCATACAGCTGGAGTGGTTAGGTTGAGGAGTCAGCAATCCCTTAGCAAATTCTGCAGCTGATTTCACAGCAAGTTTGCAATGTTACAGAATTTTTATTCATGGCAGCATTGCCTTTTAGCAATCAAAAAGGTACTTAAAGTAACCAGCCAAAGAAGAACTCTCGGGTTTGGAGGCAGACTGAGTCCTGGAAAACCATTGTTACAACCATTATTTTGGACCTAGACAGAGAATGTGTGGTCAGATTACTAAAGTCACACCAAATTATGATTAATTACTTTAGGACAGGCGTGGCTTTAGAGGTTCAGGGGAAAAAAACCTTTCAATACATGTACATTTTTGCTAGCAAATTCCTATGCATCCCAATGAACATTTCTTCTAAGCCAGCTCATAGTCAGTTCATTTGGTCCAAGAAAGAGCCAGCAAGAAACAAAGGTTCACAAAAGCTTTTTGTTACAGTTTATAAAAAACAAAATACAAAATAAATGTTAAGACCAACAATAAAAATAACCAGTACAAGTAACAAAAGTGCTCAAGTTGGAGGGGAAGTAAACTTGCCCAGAGCAAACACATACAAACTTTAAATATAATCTTCAATATATTACAAAAATTGGTTAGAGGGAAAATGCTTTAGTAAAATTTTTTTTCAAGTAAGTTTATATTTCTTTCAAATGACTGCTGGAGGGTTCAGTGACCAGACTGACCTCTTCACATCAGCCAGCAGTCATTGCTATCTGGATTCAACTTTCACCAAAACCAATAACAAGAACTCTCTATATCTTTATGAGGGGAGAAAATAATCATTGAAGCTGCCGAACAACATGGGAAGAAAATTCACATATTCCCTCAATAGAATGAGCCTCAAGAATTGTTACATGGCAGCATAAAATAGTGATTCTGTAGTAGTTCTACTCTTTACTCCTTCTAAGCATCCACTCTTAATAAAAGACCAAAAAGAATATTACTTTGTTTGGTTCTCTTAAAAGCCATAAACATCACATATAGGTCATTAACTCTTTATGCCAGTAGTCTGAAGCTCTGTGTGCTAAGCACTTGAAGTCCCAACCTTTGGCATCAAAGTTAATTAAGGTTTTGGTGAAAATGTCCAGTTTGAAATATAAATAATGCACTGAAGAAAGAGGTTGAATTTCTAAGAATCAGACTGTGTTACAGACAGCATTAGCTTGCTTACTAACAAAAGCTAGCCAAACCCCCAATTTTGGAGAGAAAAGTCTTGAATACTTTACTTATTTTCTTTAATTTCAACTCTCTCTGGAAAAGCAGCCATTACTTTTGCCTTCAGTCCAGTGTACTGCCTCAGCAAGTCTGTAGCCAGGAAATAAGAAAAGCCCAAAGATACACAAACCTCACAAGCTGTTCACAAGTATCAACACTGCAACAAGACTTAGAAGCTAACACAAACTTTTTTGCTGATAGAAGTTTTAGTGCCTTCCTTGTTGGCAACATACATTGCAAAGGTGGAAAACAAAATCCCAAGAATTCCAGCTCAAAAAAAGCATGAGACAGGTAACACCCAAGCCTGTCCTACATCAATGACATTGTTAAAAATGAGATCTGATGTGAACATGAAGTAGCAATGTGTAAGCCACAAAATCCAGGTTGAACATGACTTTCCCACCTCCGGCCTCTGGACTGAAACCCAACAGCTTGAACTACTTCTCTAATTCTTACATTTTTAATTCTTGGGTATCAGTCATGACAACATGTGGCAGGCAGTTCAGCCAGCCTGCATGACAAAGGATGTGCACACCTGGGAGAATGCTCTTCTCACTCCTCCTCTCCACAAAAACACTGGAAAGCTGGTTTTAAAGATTCATATTGCCCCTACCCATTGGCATAATTTTTCATATCTGACAATTTCTAAAGTGCAGCAGAGGTCAGAAAGCCTATGAGAGATTCCCAAAAATGGAACAGCAGCAGCAGCACCTGTGACTAATTTCACAGGTGCCATATTAGAATTGTTATTGAAAGGGATTTCGTATTGCAAGGCTTCTGTATTGTTCAGTTATAGGACTTATGTAGTGTTAAAGGGTTTTTTTTCCCAAACATTTTGTCCTCAAGCATTGAAAAGATTAACATACAAAAAGTCTTTAGAGACTGTTTAATTTGAAAATTAAGTTAGCAAATTTATGTAGAGCGTTTCTTTCAGTTTGCATTCACAGATACCAACAGCTCATATTGTGCATACACTTTCCAGAAGTTTCTCTCATTAACTGATTCCATTAAAGAAACAGCATGAGAACAAAAGAGAAGGTGAGTTTCATATAAATTTTTATTATAAAAAGATACTTGGGGATGATTTAGCCAGCAAACCAGGAAACCCTTTCCCCACCCCCAAATTTTAAAAACTATCTTGCTATTTTATTTTATGAAAAAACAAGTCAAACTTCCTCCTTTTCCTACAGGTACTATATTAATTTTCATGTCATAGGCTCTGGCCATTTCTCACAAAAATAAATATTTTTGTTCAAATGTAGCAGAAGCAGAAGACTTCAACAAGTTTCCTTGACATCAACCTCTTTGTCCAGTGCATTAGGACTATACAGTTACATGGAACCAGCCATAAAACTTTACTGATGCACAAGTCCCTGTTACTGGCAAAGGTACAGTACCAAAACTTTGTTTTTTCCTAATATACCAACTAATTTTTTTTTTCCAAAATAGAAGATGCATATATTTTTCTGTCTTTTTAATCTTGCAAGCTATAGTTTTATAAATTTTTTTATCCAGCAAACTCCTTAGGGAATATGTTGGTCTTAAAGGAACATACTCTATAGCATTATTGATTTTAAATCTTTCTACGTTATTTAATTAAGGTACCAAACCTCTGGCATAACCTTTCCTAACAACTTGAGACCTGCTAACTTCAGTCAGTGCAATTGAAATATTTTTTGAAGTGAGCACTGTACCTTTAACCAATTCACCTACAAGATGTACATAGGTTGTGGTACACTCAAATTTAAAAAAGAAATTAATAACTACAATACTGCATCCTCTTCACTGCCAAACACATCAGAAATTGCTACATATAAAAAAGCACCCCATCCCATACATTCTTTCGGACTGCTCAGGTACAGAACTTCTACAGGACTGGAGTGTAGGTGTTTAGGCAAGAAGCATGCACAGCAGAAGTAGCATTAAAGGCATAGGTCAGAGAGAGATGCTAACCAGTAAAATCCGTTTTCAATTAGTGAACTGTTTCTCTAGTCTGAGAGAGTTTAGAAAAAGGTCATCCAAAATGTTCCAAAACAACTGTTCACACAATAATACACGTACAAAAAGAGGGAACTTACACAAGGAGAAAAGGCAAACATGGCCTGAAATAGCCACTTACACTACACTACTCATTTGTGAGGTTTCAGAGTTCAGTGATATTCTCAGGGCCACTCTAGCCAAGCTCTTCCTTTACTTTGCATTAGTCTTTGTAAAGCCTGCTCCACAGAATATAGTCCAAACTGAAGGGAAAAGGTTGTGGTTCACTCCCAGCCATTGTCTTTTATCATGTGGGCAAGTTCAATGATAAATTTTCCTTCTTTGTATTTCTGACTGCTCTCAAAAGCATGTTCCTGGAAAGGAAAAAAAAAAAAATCAAGACAATGCTGAATTAAGCTGGGAAAATTAGGTATTTTAAACATCACACTCGCATTAAAAATATAAACCAGGAGCCATTACAGTTAACAATCCATATTTGTTACAGGAGTAAGGGGAGGGAAGGAAGAAAGAGACATTGAAAAGCATTGAGAAGGAAATAGAAGCAAACTTCTCCTAAGTGGAATCAGCAGCTCTACTGCACAGATCTTGCTGTAGAACTGCCCGTGTTCTCTCTCTACTTAGGGAATTTTAATGCTTTTTTAAGTGAAGGTTAGGAAATGGCATGTTATGTGTGTTATTTCCTTATTCCCAGAAGTAATGAAAAGAGGGAATGCAAACCTCTTCAAAAGCTCTCCTCATCACAGGGAATGCATTAGGAAAACTTCTATGATCTGAAGCTACACTGAATCAGTGAAAATCCTACATGCAACACCTGGAATCTAACACTTTCAAAACATCAAATGTGCAACACAGCTGAAAGTGCACAGGTACGTTTTCAAACAACAGAATTGAGTCCACATTATTTGTAAACACTCCAATATGCTCAGTACCATTTATTGTAATTAATATTTTTGCTGTATAACCAACTTTTGCAATCCAAGACGTTATAAACCACCTGGTTTAGTGCCTGTGTGCTTGGTAGTCTTGCAAAAATCTTGCCAAATACAGAAATATTAGATAGCTGTAATAGCACCTATAGCTCATGCTTGATTTGCAGTCCAGAATAAAGTTACCATCTGCTACAGCATTTCTGAGATGCACGGAAGCAAGACTGCATTAGAGCCTGATGTATACAAAAGCACCAGAGCTAACTCACCTAAACCATCAGCAAAGGTGCTACTCAATGGCCAACTCAAACATCTGTGCTTCAACATACAAACATTTCTTGAGGATTTAAGCACATTACTTACATATTTCCATCCAAGAGTGGTTTTACAGTTTTCACAATAGATATCTGCTACAGCATGTAAACCTGTCAGAAGAACTCTCTCCTCTGCTGGACCACAGCCCACATTTACCCTGAAAAAAAGGGAGAAATTGTATTAACAGCCTGAGTGTGTTTCTTTTCTTACTGTTGCCCGCCTTTTGTCCAGCAGACAAAAAACAGTTTAAAAAAATGCCTAACTTATTCAATGCTGCAAAAGTAACTTCCTCTGTTGCACTGAGCAGAGGGACAGGAAGAAAAAAGGGGTTTGTTTTTTGTTTTTAAGTGGCTGTGGTGTCACTGTTGGTGATACTGCTTACTCCCAGCAACAAAGACAAGCTAAATAGTTAAACTTCCAGAGAACAGAACACTATGCAGTAACTGGACACTTCTACAGTTTCAGGCTTTTCTTCAAAAACAATTTGAGACCTCTGTAATGGAAGTCTGTACCAGTGAATCAGCACCAACAGCTGAATTTAGAACCAGCTCCAAAATAGCAGCAAGAAAAAAGCTTCATAAATATTTCTTTGCTACAGATCAGCAGACTAAGCTCTGATGAACAAACAGCAATTTCAAAACAAAACATCCCATGAAGTACTGCATCAAGCCAGTTTTTCCACAAATGAGTCTATGCAGAAAACATGAGGCAAGACTAAACCAAGTTTTTAGATAGTTTTAATCAAGAGCAGAATTTTGTCATTTTTGCTGTTGTAGTACCAGATTCTTACTATAAGATTTATAGCAGAAATCCCAAGTCACCACTGAGCAACTGCATATTAAAAGAACTTCAAGGATCTGCAATCAAATCCTTTGCAGTTACAGTTCCATTATCCTGGTCAAAAATAGACCAGGACACTTAACTGCATCTCTTTTTCAAAATGCTGCAACACAAAAAACTGCTGAAAAATAAAGGCAAAAATGCAATCCTGCATATTAAAAACTTAAAATATACCCATTAACAAATGCAAAGAGCCTCCCATCAAGGGAAGGATGTGTCTAAGATTGCAAGTATTAGGCTTGATAAGATCACAGAGACCTTTTGCCTCTAGCACATTTGCAATATTCAAGGTCATTTAAGATGTACCAGGTTTACTGAAACATTAACCTGTAAATGTATCCAACTATCAGGCTGGGAAATTCTTTAGACCACAGCAGAGTTGTCTAAAGAAAACTTACAGTCACTCAATATATTGTGACTTCTGGGGTATCTTAGAATGGCAGCTCCCACTCGAGACAGTTACCACTGCATACACAAAAGGAATTTCACATTAACACACTCCCCTGATCTTTCAGCTCTTAGCAGAATTACTTAAAATATAAGATAAACTCATATATGTGCAAAGGAATGCTTCAGAATCAGCCCAGTAGCTCTTTAATAACTATTGCTGGTGAGTAAAGCCAGCATTTAAAAGAACAGGGCAAAGTACAGCGATGTTAATTCCTACTGTTTTCCACTTTAGAAGCATAAAATTACACTGTGCAAGGTGGTGTGCAGAACCATAACCAATATACTTACACAGAATTGAAGAGGTAGGCTCGTCCCTGGCTTCCCTGGAAGGACTGCATTGAAAAAAAAAAGAAGAAATTGCACTTGTTAAACACAAGAAGCCCCACCAAACAAAAAAAAAAAAATAGTTCCAGAAGGGTATGTTAACATGTAATGATAATACAGATATAAACTATTTCAGATCAATTACTTTATACCAGTTCTTTATAGGAAAGTCTGGTCAGACAAGTTTTCACCTACATTAGATTTTTAGCAATGATTTTATTTTACTTTGTCAAGTGCTATTGCTCAAAATAAGACATCCATAATGCAAGCAAAACATAGTTTTTTCCCACCCCTCTGCAAGGTATCAAGTCCCATTTTTCTAGACATCCTTCATGCTAATTGAAATAATCTGCTTTTAACACAAAGGGAATTACTCCCATCTCCTCTGTCTTCCCCTGCTGCAGCCAAAAGATGATTTATTTCTATTTCATTGCATCATTTGATATAAGAGCAGTGAAATTCTGGACCAAGCATAAAACCAGCATACTGCAATCAGGAAATGCACCTGATCAGTTTTTAATCACAGATAAGCTCAGTTTCATTTCACTAAGACAACTGTTACCATCAAGTGCCTGACCACAGGCACATGCTTTCCAACCTCTCATGTTCCTGATGGATTATGGACAAACGATGACTTTCTTCATTGGATCTGAACTAATGTTTTAGTTCAGAGCAGTAGCACAGTTGTGAATTAAAACATCTTATCAGCCACACTTACTGGGGGCTGGTTTGGCTTGTGGAGCCGTTTCAGTGCCTGGGAACTGCACCCTTGATCCTTCTGAACCAACTAAACCAGCAGCTCTTCCACGCACTCAGCAATGCTAATGCAGACACACACCTGAACCTGTGACCAGGCTGGGAGCTGTGGACATCCTGGGAGAACTTGTGAGCAGGCCAGAGGCAGCCACAAGTAAAACATTCAAAACCTGTGTCAGACACATCACTGCTTTCATCTGGTTCCCTCTGCATTGAATTACTTGGTAATTTAGACATAGCCATTATTTCCCATTCAAACAAGATCACACTGAAACTGAGTTTTTCTTTTTTCTCTCTTCCCTACTGAATTCCATTTTAAAAAAATCTATTAACTATCTTAATTTCTTTTTTCTTCCACCCTTTCTATTCTCTAACCTAATTTTAAAGAAAATTAACTATTTTATCCATGATGCAGAGAAAGTACAATTGTTTTTAAGAATCCCTGTGGTTCTAGTGTTGAACATCACAGATCAACTTTTCAGAAGCCTGCATTAGATCAACACGGAAGGTTTTTGGAAGGAAAATATCAACCTGAAAACTTTTGCATGGTTTTAGTAACATCAGGCATGAAACCATAGACAGAAGGTCCTTTCTGCAATGGACTCTTCTTCTGACATGTATTTAGTTATATCATTACAAGTCATTTGACACTAAAATAGGTATTTTGCCAGTCTACCAACTAGCAACACAATTACTAGGAGTAATTGCTGTCTTTTAATTACTCAGAGCAGTTTGCCAAAAAACCCCACAACTTGTAAAAGGAAAATGCATATAAATTAACTCCCTTTCTTCAGTGCATTAACTGGATTACATACTGCAATAAAGAACGTTTAAAGAAATCCATGCCTCTGGACTACTCTAGGTAGTTACATACACCCCTTACGTACTTGTAAAATCTTATATTAAGATGAGAAGTTCTAATTAACAGTTTCTAGCACTACTATTGCATTATTAAAGTTAAAAGAAGTATTGAGAGAACATATTACTATTCTCCACAACTACTTGAAGGGAGGTTGTAGCAAGGTGGGGTCAGTCTCTTCTCCCACCTAATAAGTGACAAGACCAGAGGAAATGGCCTCAGGTTGCACCAGGGGAGCTTTAGGTTGGATATCAGGAAATATTTCTTCACAAGAAGGATTGTCAAGCATTGGAACAGGCCACCCAGGGCAGTGGTGGAGTCACCATAGACACAGATGTGGCACTTGGGAACATGGTTTAGTGGTGGACTTGTCACTGCTGGGTTTGCGGTTGGACTCGATGACCTTACAGGTCTTCTCCAACCTCAGTGATTCTAAGGTGGTTCTACCTTTAGCAAAGACAAAAGAGAAAGTACTGCTCCACCAGCCAGAACTGCAAGTCTTATTTTTCACCAGGCAAGGAAAACCAGAGAGACTGTGCAGGACAATGAAAGCTGAAACTTCAGGTGGGACTGACCCTGAAAAGGGGAGACTTGGTTGAGGACAGTCTGAACTGCTCTGCCAGAAAGTCATTTATCCCTACCCCTGCCCTTAAAACAAACAAATAAAAACCCCACCAGTAGTTCAGTTCTCCTGAGATACTTAAACACGCATCACAAAACTGGCAGAATGGTGCAGACCTACAGTCTGCAGTTCCTACAGAATAACCAGGACTTTCTAGAGCCACTAACAAACAGAGAATGCTTACTGCGGGTGAAAACAAAAACTCTTCAGATACATACTCTTAAAAACTGCCCACTAACAAATGAGTAACGAGCCTGGGTAAACCATGCATTAATTTAGAGAAAACTACAGATGTGCAACTCCAAAATTTAAGAAAAAGCAAAGGAAACACTTTTCAAATCCTCTTATTCAGTAAGAAGTAAACATCAAACTAGAACTTCCTTGTTTCATGTACCTGAAATCATTAAAAAGAACTTCCAAAGCCATGATGACCATGATATTTGGTTAAGCTACTGTAAAAGTTCTTAAAATTAAAAAAGTTGCAGCCATTTCCCCTTGCTTTAAAAACTCCATGTTGTCTATTAGAATTCACAAATCCTTTTTAAAACTGCACCAAGAACTACTCTCTATTGATCATGTGCTAGTTTCTCTATTTATATGTAATTACACATGGCAATCACATACAAATTAATGTGGTGGGTAGGGGTGGTTTTTGTGTGGTCCTATATAATAATTTTTCAACTACTTACATGCCATACCTGAAGTTCCCGGAACAGCTGGGGAAGAAAAAAAAGGACTCCAGAACAAAAGTAAGAGTCAGAACATGACTTCTGAACAATCTTATGCAATTATTTCTGCCAAGTTTATGTTTAGTCTTGACTTAGTATCACCTAATAAAAGCTCTCCTTTGACCCTGCATTTTTCAAAATTAAGCAGAGGGCAGTAACAGGACGCCAAGAATAGCACAAAAAGCAGCTCTTCCCCTCTCTTGTTTCATAAACTGAAAAAAAATTCAAGCCAAATGAAATACAAACCACAGGTTGGAAAGCACTGCTTTAGTTGTTTTTCTTTTCCTAATACATTTTTAGAGATTACTTGACTTCACTTGCACTCTTTGCTTTGTTGCCCTAGATATCCTGTACTCTCCTAGGTTTATTTTCCCTCAGAAATGGCCATTACCTTCTAGTTTTCAGGATTATCAAGGTAGAATGGAGGGAGAATCAATACTTTAGTAAGAAAGTCTGTTCACAAATACCTCACTGTGAAAAGCTCTTCCATTGCAGCCTTGCTTCCTGTTCCCAGAGTATGACTGACTCGTTTGATACCATCTTTCATACCTACACTCATGTTTAGAGGCTAAAGATTGTATTTACATGCTGCAGAACATTGGTTTCCTTGCCCAGCTGCAAAGAGCAAGTTCCTCCATGTTCACATTGCTCAGGTAACTCGACAAGAGCCTGTAGCAACCTGTGCAACTGCATTCTGGAACACAGAACGTGGGTCCAGGCAACTCACACTTCCCTTTAAAACCAGTGTCCAAGCACATTCCCCTGTGTTTCTTTGAGCACTAAATGGTCTGCAATCCAGCCATGCAGAACTCTTATATGCTGACTGGAATAAAAGCACTGCAAAAATATCCATTTTTAAATTCCCATGCTTGTTGATTTTTATTATGAATCTCTTGGCAGCATTGGCAGTCATTGTTTCTTATTCACATGAACAGCTGAGATATTTTCCCCAAAACCTGTATTCAAACACCACAGAAAGGTATACATCTGTCACACACGCATTCTCTAATCACAGAATATTAGTATGTAGGGTTCCACGTACTAAAAGGTGTAAGAAAGATTTATTATCAGAGTTCTACTTTCTAATGCATCCTACTACTAGAAATGAGAAGAGGACAACTCAGTTTGGCACTTGAGCTGCTTGCTAAGCTTGTAACTTGGCTATAAACAGAATATTTTGCATAACCAGAAAAAAATTAATACTGAACATTTGTTTTTACCAGCACTAGGTTTCTCACACTCTGCACTGTATGATTCAGTTACACTGATATGAATTTTAAGAGACTGACAGGTTAAACGCCTCGTGTGTCAACTTCTCAAAGAAAATGAAAGAAAGTATTATAAATGGCAGTGTCAAGGACTAACAGGCATAACTGTTCAAACCAGTCTCCAGACAAACTGCTCTTCAATAGAATACACATCACCTATGCAAACACTAACTTTAACTATGCAACATTTGTTCAGCACTCCTCAGATCACAAGCACCATACATGAATCAAAACTAAAGCAGAACATTCTACTCAAACTGAGTCTTAAATATGTCTTACCCAGTAGAGAGGAATTAGAGTGGCAAGTGTGTTCATCAATATGACTCACAGCAACCATGATTTTTACTTAGAAGCTGGGCAATTTATCAGTTCACTAATATCTGCAGTTGAACTTTAAACTTGCTATAAGGCTGATTTTTCATGGTCCTCAATTAATAATACTGGTCTGATTTATGAGTTAACTTATTCCTTAGAAAACCCACATCTTTGGCCAGCTGCCCATTTATACAGAAGGATGTACAAGATCTATCATGTTTTCTGGTTTCAGCACAGCTGAAAGTATCTAGAATGTCTAATGGTATCAGCAATAATATCCAACTGTGCTCACAAACTACAGTAAAGTCAGCTGCAGGAATAGTTTGGAACTAGGATCCTTCCAAGTCATCTGACAGACCTCTGTCACTAATATATTACGTAGTAAAGATACATGTTACACTCGTACATGCCTGCAGAATTAGGGATGATCTATGCTTGTAAATTAAACCCAGCCTTACCTCTAACACCAGGATTAGCTGTTTTACCCAGGAGGAAAGGAAGGATCAGTCAAGCAGAACATGTATTTACTGCCCTAAGGCACAGCTGAAGGCATGGGTTGGGGAAGAGATGCTACTGAAAAGCTTATGCCATCAATTATTCCCCACAGATGGGATTAGGTTGCATGGCTGGAGATCATGCTCCACAGCAAACATCAGTGAAACTGCCATCTTAGCATGTTCTGGGGGCAAGGCAGGCGTTATTCTGAGCAAGTCACAGTGGCATTAACAGTCTCTGCAAGCTACTCGAAACAGAGAGAAAATATTAAAGATTGAAAATGAAAGAAGCCCATAGGTTTTCGTTCAGTTTCATTTTATTTGCTGGAGTTCCCTTTACAAGCTAAGATAGATCATGCTGGATCAGTTCTCTGAACAAATAAGCAAATTAGGGAAATAGAGAAAATTGTATTGTAAGGGCAGGATTCTAAAGTAAACCAGAAACACAAGTGCTTTGACATCTGAAATTATCTCCTCAGCAAGACGCATCAGAGACCGTAAGGATATCCTCTCACTTCAAGACTTGCAACATAAATTTAGAAAACTGAATTCAACATAAGCTACAGACCAAAAAAATTATTGGGGGAAAACCCCCACATTTAGTCCATTTGGTATTTCCCTCGCATCCAACTCCTTGATAATGCAGACCACCAGACATGCTGCTACTCAGCTGCTTCCTAGGAAAGTCCTAGAAGACTCAATGATAAATATTTTTTTTTTAAGTTCATTTCCATTCACTTATTTACTGAATTGAATAAAGCAAGTTATAAAGTTTGATATGTAGAGAATAACCTTAAAAAATTCTACCCCAAAAACTGCATGCCTGCAAACCTGGCAAATGGTATTTCCCCAAAGTGAAGACTTTGTCAGGCAGGACAAGTTATCTTGACCCATGCAGCATCTTGAATAGATTTCAGAAATAATTATGTCAAAATACGCAGAGTAGAACACTTCCCTTGCACTTTCCAACTCCTTTAAGCCCTCAAATCTATTCTTGGATGTTTTCCAAAGATTGCCTCTCTTTCAAAAACTAAGATTCTTCCCTTAGAAGAAAAAAATGAACCCAAAAAGCTAGAAGCCTCTTGGGGAAAAAAATTATCACCAGAATATTTATGAAATTAATGAGGGAACAAAAACGGCCTTCAAGCATACATAAAACAGGCCTAACTATCTTTCCAAATACTCATTATATCATAAGCAAAGGAGGATTACAAATTGAACCAAGCTAAGCACAGCATATTTACCTAAAGACAATAAACCCTTTAAAAAAATTCCTCTTCATCTCATCAGTTAAGCAGTGGAGGACAAAACCACAGATTGCTAAGCAAGGCTAAAAATGTTTTAGCATCTATTTAGGCTGAAGACTCTTCCTTCTCATCAATAATAGAAGAGCAGTCATACTGAAAGCCTTAGAGAACTAAATTTAACCACCAAGATCATTCTTTCACCCACAAGGTGCAAGGACTTCCCAGTGCAGTCAATGACAGTTATATATATATGTATATACCTTTATGTAGAACTCACTCTTGAAAATATTGACACATCTAGACTGGTCTGTGACTTCACATGACTTTTCCCCCTCTGGTCAGATATGCTTTGCAATGAATGAGACAGAAGAAAGTGGCAGTATTTATACAGATATTGATACAAAGTAATCCAAGTTCTCTCCAGTCCCAGAATTAAGGCAGCTGTTAGATGCTTCAACAGTCTTTCAAGCAGGTAAACCTTGAGTAACAAAACATCATCCTCTGCAGTTTATCCACTAGGTTCCAAGATTTCTATTAACTATTTGTATTTCTTTGTCATTTGTTGGATCATACCTGAAGTTCTAAACAATTACTGGAACTTAGTAGGTACAAGCCATTCTCAAGTGCTTTGGGATTTATGCTCTTCAAGTAACATTTGTCTCATATAAAACTAACTGCTCCTAATAATCACTGCATATTTCCTACTATTACATAACAAATCAAAAGAAAGCCCTTTCAGTTAAGCCTTTCACAAAACTTATTCCAGAATTGCTTCAAGAGCAGCAAATATATAACATTTTATTCAGGCCACACAAGTGGCCACCTCCCCTGTACTTCAAGGAGTCTCGTAGAAGTTCTCTCAAAATTAAATGATGTTTGGATTTTTAAAATTATCATTATCATTATTAACATATACTGTTTGGTCACTTTTTATGTGCTATTTGAGCATCTTAAATCCACAAAATGCCTCCTATGGTATCAATTTTAAATCCACTAAGTGCTTCCTATGGCATCAGCTCCTTGCCTTACTCTTCATTAAGAGCTGTGGTTGTTTGCTCATAGTTTACTTCTCTTCTGTGCCTATAGTCATGGTAGGATATGATTCTACAAATATTTGCCTCTTTAAAGAAATTTTAAAAAGCCATAGATTCTTCCTTGTCTTGTGAACATACCCCAGTCTAGTGATGACTGGTTTATTCCTTCTCATAGCATTTAAAAAAATATTTTAACATCCACTTTGAAGTCTTCACCAAAGAAAGAGAAAATCCAGCACCAGCAGACCTGTCAGCAATGCAAATCAGTCATGTCTAAGATGCACCTGACACCACCTCAAACTTACACTTATTTCAATTAAAAGTCACCTAGAGTTAATTAGTTCTCTTACTGTGTACCCTTCAGATCAATGGTTTCTCCAAGATAACTTGGGGAGTTATAAACCATTATGGCATGTGTTCATACATGTGTGCATGTGTCCAGCTGTACAAACTAGTGTTTGCCATTATCTCTACTGCCAATGACCTCCCAGTTTGGGACTCCTCTCAACCACTCTTCTTCCCACACCTTCCCCAAGTTCCTCCCCAGCTGCAGAAAACACAAGGTTCTTACAGAGTGAAAACTTCTAGAAATGTATGTTCTAACCACTAATATCAAGTTGATTTTGACACTGGGCAACACACAGAGTCCTTTCACAGCTGCAGAGAAAACTAAAACCACAACTGAATTCACTTGAGCAGGTAACACATTTTTGTCCTGTCTCATTAATCTGTGTTCTTATTTCTAAGCCATTGCCAAGACTCTTGGTTGCCATTTTATCACCAGCAAGGGCACAAGAAAAATAGAGCTTTGTGATTCATTCCAGGGCAAGAAAGAGATCCTGCTGCTCAAACAGAACAGAAATAAAATGAAAAGGTGATTCGTGTATGCTGCCATCCTTGTCAGACAATTGACATCAACAGTTCTCAAAGCAGAAAAATTGCAAATCTGTATTGAAGTTGGGTATTCTGAGGATCAGAATCAACAGGATGATTGACAGAAATATGCAGCACTTTTTGCTTTTCCATGACAGACCAACATTTAAGAGAAACATCACTCATTTCACAGCATAGCTTATCTTTTCATCTTGAAGTCAAAAAACACTACAGTGTCAGGTATAATAAATCCTTATACCTCAAAGCACATTAGAAAGCCAGTTGGAACTGCTTTAAATTAGAAGTGCACCATGGATTTTGGGTCATTTTCCCTGACCACATGTGAGGAAGAAACAATTACCATGTACCCAAGAAAGACAGGGTGAGAGACAACCCCCAGAGGAAGCAGCTACAGCCAGGCATTGAATAAATAAATACTGTTTGCCTTTATCTGCTGCAGAGGACCTGTGGCACTGGGGTTCTGGAGTGAGACAGTACAGGAAGCACTTGGAAGTGATAGTCTGCCACCAAAAATTGTATTTAGACAATGTAACACAGAGCTTGAGCTTTGAACTAAGCTTTCAAAGTAAAGGGGGGAAGTCAGGTTGAACAATCTAAGTCTCTACTCCATCAATAAATCCAAACCAGCCCAGGAACCACACTGTTCTTAGTTAACTTTAGATGGTTTAGAATCAACTTGCTACACTTCAGGTTGGTTTGTGTTTGTTTGGGTTTTCTTTTCCCTGCATCTGAGTGGTTACAGTAACTAGGATTCTAGATATGTTAAAAAACCATATCTCTGACTGAGCTAAGTTCATTGCACATAATGTGCTCAATGAAGGCAATTTAAGAGAAGTTTAAAAAAAAAATTATTTGCACCCCCACCCTCTTCAGGAGCAGCTGTACTTATTTTTAATGATCCAAGTCTATCAATTGCTTTGCAGTTGTTTCCATCAGAAGAACTTCTCCAATGTTGGATTATGTAAAGCTTCAGCCTAAGGAGGATTTTCCAAAGGTTTTGGAAGGGTTTTCCAAAGCTATGTCCCAAATACAAGTACAATAGATGACAAATGTTCTTTTTATTTCAAAAAACATACAAAAAATAGACCTCACATTTAAAAGCATTTCTCTTTTACCATACAGATTTAGACAAAATATGGTTAAGAAATCTTAAATTGACAAAAAATGGATCAGCTGCCAAATAAGCATATGGTCAACCTGAAAGTACAAATACTTTTGTAATGTGTCTTCACCAAAAATTAAGGAAGCCAGAAATAAAGCAGAATCCACCTCTAACACCTTTCCCAACACCAACAGAAACAACTTAGAAACAATTACTTGTATTTGCTACCGATTTTTTGAAGAGTCCTCTATGTTTTCTTTGAATTGAAAACTTGATTCTTAATGTTTGAAATTATTTATGCAGGTAAGATGAACACATTATTTCCTTAACATAGTCAAAGTATTCTGTTGACCAAAGCTCCCAAACTCTTGGAGAAAACTGGCTCATGTGGCAGCTGTGGGAGCTTAGCTGACATGCAAATCTAAGTCCACAAAAAGAAGAGCTTCCTATTAAGTATGTGCTTGGATTGCATTTTCTCAATGAATTAATACATCCCAAGAGACACTGCAAAAAACTTCCTTTCTTCCTGTAGGTATCTACAACCTGAAGTTCTGGGAAGATTAATCCCTCCCAGAACACAATGTGAATAATGAAACTATGAGTGCTTGCAATTTAGAATCCAGTGGTGCCAAAAAGGCCTTTTATACTCAGATTCTGAAATCAACATGGAAAAAAATTAAATTCAAGTAAAAGGAAAAAATAGTATGGGGAAAACCCATTATTGCTGACAGCCCCTGGATAAACAAGTGGCTATACTTCCTCCTCACCCAAAGAAAACTTGAATTCAGAAGCAGCAGCATTCTCAACCCCTCCCATCTCTTCAGCACTGAAGAGCAGCATCACCTTAGTGCTGCTGAACACACAAACATGCAGGAGCAACAGAGAGAACTTTTAGTGCAAACCCTTTATAACTAATTTTATTTGACAGAATAATTATATAGAGAACATTTTGTATTAAAAAGTTTGAAAAGCAACTGAAGTGTTTTCTCCAGGACAGCATAAAGAGTAACTTAATCAGAAGTTTGTTTGAAGCAAAGAATGAACCAGTCTGTCAAGTATTTGTCCCAGCTTTCCCAGTATTTGTTCAAGCTTTCCTACATATTTCATACATCACAAGTCTTGGTTTCTTCTAGCAACAGGGAAGAAGGGCAGGCCTAGCCTGTTCCAAGGTTCCACCTGTTCTCTAAGCTTAGACAGTCCAACTATTCTGAACATCTCTGGCTAATCATATTCCTTAGGAGCTGGTAGACAGCAAAAGTGTGTTTACAGATTCCATAACAGAAGTGGGACGCTCTGAAAACAGACAGTTTTGTGACCTTCGGTCCTACAGAGTCAAAAATTATCTCTGTCTGGAATAACCATAACCAGAATAATTTCCCTACCCAGAGATCCATGCTTTCTTCTGACAGTTTTCCTTAGCTGACTTTTCAGATACAAGAGCTCACAAACAGGACCCATCTGACAGCAGACACAGGTTGTTAACATGGGGAACATATTAGATCAATCTTTATGTCACATTCAGAAGTTCCCAGAATATATCCAGTTCTCAATATACAACATGTATGACCCAAGAGTGAACCCAGGGAAGATACTCTGAAGTACACATCAATTTGCATCCCTTATCTACTGGGAGTGGTGTCACAGTGACAACCATTTCGGGTTAGAAATAATTCATGAGGTCTCTAAAGAAACCACTTGCCTTGGAGATCAATTCATCGTGATTGGCGAGATGGGCTCTGCAGTGGATACAGCTGTAGGTTCGATGACAGTTTGGCAGGTAAGCCTGGAACGTTTTTGATTTTGTCATTTTTACCATCTCTGCTGGTGGCTCCTCACTCAGCTCAGGGCTGGCACTTGAAGAATTACAACTTTGCTGAACTCGCTGACAAAAGAAACACTGGAATATGCAAGCAAAAGCCGTTGTTGTTCTGGAGTGTGTGTGGCACTTTCCACACAAATGACAGAAGAGAAACAGTCACAACCTGTAGGTGAAAAAAGCAGAACAATTAGCAGCTTACAACAAGACCAGAGTTAACTTGTTATTCAACAAGTCCAGCCATAAAGCAAAGTGTTATTTGGAGCAAACGCCTGGCTGCACTACAGGCCCCTTTTTCTAAGGAGCTGCGCAGCTCAAGTTCCATTCAATGCAGCAAAAAGCAGTTCTGTTCCACTAACGGCTTCTACTCCATCACACTTCTAATGAGGGACGAGATTCAAGCATTTCTCCATTAAACACAAGCACTTTCTACATTATACTAGGTGTACTCTTTAAGACATCCATGCAGAAAATCACACTAAAAAGGTAGGGAATGAAAGAAAGTTAATTGTCTTTGAAGTTCCAGTGGTCAGTTCCAATATAGCAAGCAACAAGGTATCTTGGAAAACACTTCCTCTGTCCAACAGTAAATATATTTTCTATATTTGCACTTCAGTTTTCAGCAAAGATCTTGCAGTATTGCATCTGGCTTTAAGTCAAATACCAAGTAAAATGCTGCCACCCTGTTCAGAGATCCATGTCTACTCCTCTTTCAAGTTCTGCAGAATTATGCCTTTAGGCAAAGACCTTCTTGACTGGTGTCCTGATCAAAGCTAATTAGGTACTTCCTCACTGTACCAGAATAGCCTTAATGGAAGCTACCAAACCCACAATCTGATACTGAAGCTAAATTCTGAACAGAGAATACCCAACTGCATCCTTAATCCTCAGAGTGCATTTGAGAGACATTACATGTCAGAGCATGCCAGACCCTCCTGCTATGCTGGAGAGCAAACCTTTTTGGTTTGCCTGAAAACGAAACAGATTCTAAGCATTGATAACATCTACTGGTCTGTCAGCAGCCAGCAGCTCCCAGGCTATGCATGCTCCGTGCTAATGAGTGCTCCAAACACCACACACTCACTTATGTCATCGGCTGTCAGATGACTGCCAGAGTGGGTCAGTTGCACAAACAGAAATGAGACACAATATAAGGAATTTACAGTACGTTGATCCAGCTAAGAGCATGCAAATGACTTATCACAGTTGTAAACTGCGTTCAGGGCAGCACTAACCACTCTTCTAGCAGTAGGATACCGCTAACACAGCTAGAGCAGATAATGAAAGCTACATTAATTAAAGACCATTTATAGGAAGCAGTCACTGCTTCAAAAGAAGCCTTGCAATGTGTACAGCAGGCCTAGCACATGAGACAACCACAGCAAAACTTAAAGGGTTTTGGTTTAGATTTTTTTTTTTAATCCTAAGCAGGAGAAAACTCGAACTACTGAAGGACTTGCTAAAAGAAAATTTCTTACATAAAGGATTGTAAAGGCAGAGATAAGCCACAAACAAGACACATAACACAACACAGGCAATCCAAAAAAATAAACAATGGGAACAAGCTGTCATCCAAAGCATGGGTCTACACATGAGAATGATTGGGAAAACATTTGATAAGGGATACATTCATATGTTTAAAGTATTAATCCATTTGGCATGAAGAGCAGGACTTAAATATTAATAGTCATTTAAACAAATATTATATATTTAATGTCCCAAAATAATTTAATCACAACTGCACAGGGAAGAATAATTACATTATTTACAGAAAACAGCTCGCTCTTGCAGCTGGATATGAAGGCACATTTATTAGAAGTAAGATATACAAGAAAAGCAACCTAAGAACACGAGGTTCCCATTAAATTCCCATTTGAACTCAACGTTAGATACAGATCCTATGTAGGTTCACAGAAATATACAAACCCAGAAAAAAAACAAGGTTTCAGAATGAAAGGCACAACATGCAAGATGTTTTGACTTTGGCTTAAATTAAACCCTTTTCATCATTAATTGAAACATGAGTTCAATCCTTGCAAAAGTTCAGTAGGTGTAAATGTGGCAATGGGGATGTGGGTTAGTGGTGGCCTTGGCAGTCCTGGGTTAATGGTTGAATTCCATAATCTTGGAGGTCTTTTCTAACCTTAACAATTCTGTGATCCTGAATGTAAAAGGAAAATATTTTTCTTCAAAGCACTCCTAGAAGTGTTTTAAATTCACACTTCTAAAGGCAATCTGGACTCTTCCAGATGCAATGTACCAAGTTCTTCAACTACAGAAATTAAAATAATTCCAAAGCTCATTTGACAAAACTGTATTTGATATTGCTCTCTTCAAAAAGAGAGCTGATATACACCATAGGAACCACAGACTTGTGCCGTTACAGGCGCAACTCAAAACAATCTCCTAGCTCACTCTAATAATGGTAAATAGATCCAGAATCACTTCCCCTTTCATAGTTACGAGCAGATCCTCGGGCTGCTGCTCATTAATCCGCACAGAACAGAGTAAAAACCTCAACCAACTCTCATTCTTTTTGGCCACGGCACAGTTCGTGCTTTGGTCCTGCGCAAAGACAGGTGTGTCTCCTGAAGCTCTACTTGTGTTCGCACCTACCAGACAGTGCCCGGGGGCTGTCCCGGCCGCAGGAGCCGGGCACGGCGATCTGCGCCCTCCTCGCCGGGGCTGCCCCGCACCCCAAAGTGCCCCCCGGGGTGGGCGAGCAGCGGCCCCGTCCCGCCGCCCGTGACGTCACAGGGGCGGGGCGCGGGGCGGCCAATGGGGCGGGGCGGCCCCGCCCCGCGCGGGTCCCGGATGTGTAAACAAACACCCCGATAAGCGTGGCGGGGGGGGCGGCCCCGCACGGGCCCCGCGCCGCCGGCCGGGCACCGCCGGGGATGGCAGCGGATGTGTCAGGAATCGGCCTCTCCGTCGTTCCTGCGGGGCTCCACGGAAGGAGCGACATGAAATACGCTGAAAGAGTCTTTGGGCAGCTGCACGAAGCCAG
>VZRF01015423.1:638306-691449 GCA_013396875.1 Vireo altiloquus | reverse complement strand
CCCGTTTGGCCCCGCCCCCGCCTGCCGTTGTGCGCGCGACGGGGCGGGCGGGGTGGGGGGGGGAACGCGCGTGCCGCTGGGCGCGTGCCGCGAGCGCCCCCTCCCCTTCACCCCCCACCCCCGGCGGGTCGGGCGCGCGGCGGGACGCGGGCGGCGCGCGCTCCCTGAGGGCTGAGGCGGGCCCGGCCCTGAGGGCGAGAAGCGGCGGGACCGGAGCGGGAGTGGAACGGACGCGAGGTAATGAAGCCCCTGCCGAAGCAGTCGGCTCGGTTTACGGTTTCATCGCCGGGTGCGGTTTCCACAATAAGGCGCTGCAGTCGTCAATGTCGGATTGCTCAGAGTTTGTTTTCACACCAGAAAGTATTTGTCCTCCGCGTTTCTGCAGGAATTAGTTAAAACCCTGGGAGGTGGCACTGGTCTGGTAAAACTTGAGTGCTGTAGAAAAAAAACATTGAGGAAAAAAAGGCTAGTTGGAGGCTGAAAGACAAGTAGGGTCGGTTGGAGCACTTGATTCTAGAGAGGCAGTTTGGGAAAAACTCATCGCTTATAAAGAAAAAATACACAGGTTTTATGGTGTAAAACAACAATTTTCAACACTAGGGTACCAAAACACAACTCGCATGCAAGTGGTTTCCCAAGTATTTGAGGTCTGTTGGCAATGATCGTGTTTTTCTTTAAAAAGTCAATAAAAGCCAGCCCCTGGTTTATTTTGGCTGTACCCTTCTACTTCCACGGACAGAATGTAGGGACACAAACTGCTGGAGCCTGTGACGAAATTGTCATTTACACTGTACCCCCAGGCAGGGCTCTGCTGTCATGCTATGAACACACACCATCAATAACATTTCTTATTTCCTTTTCTTATCAGTCATGACATATTTTTCTTCTTTTTCTAACCTTCATCAAGTGGTTTGTTTTTTTACCCAAGGGGCTTTGGTACTTTGAGAGAGGGAATCCGTTACAATTCAGCTAGTGGCTATGATCAATAAACCATGTGCTAGTTGATTTTATTCTGCCTATCCATTTTTAAATATAATCAACATGTTTATTTGAGGTTTTTGTCATATCCTTCTTCCTTCTTAATGGCAAATTACCAGCCAGTCGTGAACAGTACAAGAAACCCACACTTGCACAGTAAAGAAGAAATATGCTTTGTTGAAACAGCAGGAAACAAAAATCTGTGAGAGTATTTCCAGTAGGGCTTTTATTGCAATTTTCCCATCGTCTCTCCAGCTCTAGTGCTGGTATCTGTAGTCTTATAAAAACAGGAGAAAGGTGATAATCCTTTGGATTTACTTAGCTACACTTCAGAGCACACCAAATCCAGCTTCCTAATCCAGTTCCCACAAGATGAGTTAGATGAGGCAAAAGCTAAAGATGAACAAGATAATAACTGGAACAGAAAAAGAAGCATGTGAGGATGTAGCATAATTTGATAGAGAAATACATTAAATCTGATACAGTGCATATTTAGCAATGAGCAGAAAGTCACAGTACAGTGTTGATCTCTGCATTGTCCTCCCAACCCACGCAGGGAGGTGTCAGTCCAGCTAAGCCGTGACTGACACCTCTCGACTGACTGAAACCAGAGAGGTGTCACTCATGGCTTCCATGGCCTGGCATCTCCCTGCTGCACTGGAACTGATGGCAAAGCTCCCACACAACCCAGAGCCCCTGACCCTCCAAGGCCTTCAGGGCCACGGCTGCACAGGCTCCTGCTGCTGGAGTGCAGCAAATGCTGCTGTACCCCTCACGCTGTCTGAAGTCCTGATGATGCTCTGATTCAGTACAAACCCAAAGCAGCATAGACCTGGCACTGTTAGTGCTGCTGTGTCTGCTTTTCTACAGGTATGAACACAACATCAGGATTCTCTCTTCTGTTTACCTCAACAGACCTGCTGTGATCTTGGTTTAGGTGCTAGGAACTGACCAGGTTACACAGAATTGGAGGTCAAAGTCTACATGAGGAATAGAAAAATACCCAGCAGTCCAGTGTGGAATGTAGAAATGACTCTCCTTTTCAGAGATGACAAGATGGACAAGCAGGAGAAAGAAGTGTCTGTCATTCAGCAAGGACAGCAAAGGATCCTGAAAGCTGAACAGTGTTTCCATTGTTTTAACACAAGCTCCGCTTCTCTACTGAAAGATCCAAATGACAAGGACACTGAGGGTTTCTTTCTTTTCGCTGTTTGTTTCCCTAGTAACAAATACACAAGCTGCACTGTTAGATACCATCCTTTTCTCTTTCTTTCTTTCTTTCTTTCTTTTTTTTTTTTTTTTTTTAAGATAAAGACATGTCAAGGATGTATTCAGGGCTTTCAGTGGTAGCAGGTTAAGGTTGCTTGTACGAATGAACCTCTGATACAACGTGATGTACTTGAGAGCACTGCACGTAGTCAGTGGCTGAGACAGTGAAATAACCTAAAAAACATGGAAGAAAAATGCTTGCATCTCAATGTCTGGATCATTACCTCCTTTGCTTCTTCAGGATATGTTAAGTCTCAAAAGCTTGGAGACTTTAACCAAATTTTAAAAATCAATCGGCCTTAGAATTTCAAACTGTAGGTTCTCTGTGTTAGCTGAAAGAAAACCACTGAAAGAAGGAAAAACTAATTTTTTAAAAACAAATTAAACTACTTTCCTATATCTTTGCCATAAATGCAAGCTTACTAATGAGAAACAAAAAATCTGATCTTATCTTCTCAGTTACTCAGGTTTGGAACATTGTGTTTTCCAAAGTTCTCCAAGAAAAAGAAAAAGGCATCTTTTTTCTCAGGATATGGCAGTAACTGGTCTAAAGAGTGTAATGTAGAAATAACTGACAAAATTCATATCAAACTTCTGATTATATAATATGAAAGTACAACATTATACATTAATTGTAAACCAGCTTGTTGCTAGGTCATAAATTATACTGGAATTTGTCACAGTGTATTTTAGTTGCCTGTCTGGAACTGCCTGTGTAGGGGAGTGTTTCAGGTGAACAAATAAATTAGTATCCTTTCATTTGGGATGCTTTCTGAAATTAGTAGAAGTATTAAATTGTGCCACTTATGCTGACATAAAACCTGCAAACCTCGAAAAGATGCAGTGAAGTTGCATCTTCAGTGGATCAGGGAATATCAAGTGATGTGATCAGCTGTCCTGAGACACTTTGATGTTTCAGGCTATCCTCAAGTGGAGAATAGGCAGAGCAATTTGTTTGGGGGCTATGAATCAAACAAATCTGTATCATGTTTTTTACGTGATGTAGACATCTGCTCATATACATATAAATGGATGTGATGTGGGAAAAAGTCAGAATCACCCAGAGCTCCAGATACCTAATTTAGGAGAATATATGTTCTCTCTATTAAAGGGGTGAAATATATACCACTGGAGGGCAATTTGTCATCTGTAAAATCTGAATTGCTCTGTTTATGTCCACCATCACTGTGGAAGATCTACTTTATCTCTTGTGTGACTTTTGAAATAGCAAAACCAGATGTTAATAAAACTTTTCTAATATTCAGACTGACAGATATACAAGCATCCTACCTAGAGCAGAGAAGTTCACCAGGGAATTAGCCAGCACACATGCCCTTCAAGCCTCAGCATGCTTTAGTAGCTAGGTTAAATGTTACTATTTTTTCCCCCCTGAATTTGCTTTTTTAATAATTTAATATCGACTTTCAGTAGAAAATCTAGACTTTTCTCTACATGCTAACAGTGAGAGTTGAGTTTTGTTTTATAGTTCTTCTGGTCTTTAACAAAAATATAAGGCCAACAAAAGAATCATCGTGCTATAGGCACAGTAATGAAAATGGTAATCATAAGAACAAGTGACAGCTGTATTTATTGTTGAAATTTGGTTTTTGTACCAATCAAGCTGTGGAGAGATTAAGTTTTGTCTGTCCTCAAAAGCAGAGACAACTGTGACCAGGCTGTGCAAGTGGGGAAACCTGCAACTGGTTGTGTCTACTTCTCCTGTGGCTTTGGTTGTTGGCTTTGCAGGAAGTCTGTGAAGAGACTCAGGAGCAGAACAGACAATTGCAGTGTGTAAATACATGTGTGTATCTCTAAAAGTTACAACATTGTTTTTCTAATGGGAGACTTTGTAACTGTTCCTTTTGTATCTGGCACAATCAATTACAACCTCTGGAACGACAGGATTCCCAGATCAGGACCCACAGGTGAAATGTAGTCCTAAAAGTAGGAATGAAGTCCTAAAAGTGGGTGAAGTCCAAACACAAGTGTTTCAACTTCTCTAATATGCTTTAGACTGTTACAAAAGAAGATTTAGGACCAAAAAGCAATGCTAAAAATATACATAAAAAGCTCTGTTTTAATTAAAACTGTAGATATAGGCAATGATATGAGCTGTACATTATATTTCTCAGTTCTCTCAAATTCCACACCTTACTGTGTGTGGGCAATCTACCTCAGGTATCTCAGGAAACAAGCATAAGCATTTTATGTGTCAAATACAGGCTTGTTCTGATAGTTAACCTTCTGAAAGCATACTAGAGATGAACAATAGGATGAAAATGGTGGGCAGTCTTTACATTTGTTTGCAACCTCTTTCAGAATTCAGTATTTGGATTTAATTTCTGATGATGAAAGTGCACTGGTATAAATGACTGGACAAGACCTGTGAGCAAACTAGAGCCCGACCCTGTTAAGTCTGTAACTTGCCCTTCATCTCTGAAAAAGAAGCAGTAGTTCTTTTAAGGTATCTCAAGCTTCTTTGCAAGGGACAATGTCTAGATCAACTCCAGAGACTGAGATTCAGAACTGTTCTGAATCCCTCCTTGATAGTGGCTGTGTGATTCTGAATGCAGAGACGGCTGGAGGGTGTGCCTCCAGCACGAAGCATTGAGATTGTAGATAAGGCTCAGACTGCATTTTACTAGGAGACTGGAAACGGCATCTTCAGTTTTCCAGCTGTTCACTCCTGGTAAGTAAATGACACAGTACAGTGGAATATTTAGCATGCAAACAGGAGTGGCAGCACAGTAAACCCACACTACAACACATAGAAACTGATTGCACTTGATGAGTACCATAGCATTTAAATCACAAAATCAGATGCTAGTAGGGATTATCTGTATTCAGCAGAAGAGAAAGCAGATGTGTTTTTATGAGGCAAAAGGAAAAGGTAGTAGAATAAAGAGAACTACACAAGCTTTTCAATATATACATACATATTAAAAACTCCACCATAGTGTAGGATTGTCATCTACTTCACGCAGCTATCGACTCCTTGGCTGATTGTTGGCCAGCTGTTGCTTATCTGGGAAGTTAAACCTGTGTTTTGTGAGCCATAGAGAAGCAAAGATTACATTTCTGTTGATATGTGTTTTGTAAAAACACATTCTGCATATGCTTGCCTATATATGCAAAACAGTTGGCTGGAGGCAGGGATTCAAGGTTTTTCTATGTTGGGATTGTTCAGTTTCCTTTTTTTCCCTTTCTTCTAAGAAATGTGTTTTTCATCTTAAAACCTAGACTTATATTTCCATCTTCATTTTCTATCCTGCCCAGATTAGGGCATCCAGCACAAGTATGTTCTGTCATTTCACAGATAAATAGAGGCAGGGGATTACTGTAATCATGTGGTACAACTCACTGCGGGACAGAAGCCATGTGACAGGTGATATTACTTGTCATTTAAACCAGAACATCCCTTAGGGAAACATCTTAGAACATCCTGTCTCTACAAATTGTTAATTCCTTGTTCCAGTCATTAATTACTCTCATTGACAGATATATAAATCGTATTTCTCCCTTGAATGTTTAATTTTACCTTTTGGCTGCTGTTTCTTCCATCTCCGTAAGATGGAGGAGACAATAGGACTCACTGTAGACATAAGAGCATCCTTTTAAGTAATAGCGTTTTATAAAACACATCTTTCAATTCCTAAGTTGTTCCTATATCTCTTCTCAGATTCTTTTCCAAGGTATCAAATGATTTCTTGAGCTGTGGATTCCAGCAGTGATTTTTGTCCCTGTCAAGCATGGGAGTCCTTTTCCTATTTAGACAGTCAGATGATCATATCTATCTGTTCAATTAATTGCCAGTTCAGCTGATTCTTCACTGGGATCCCAAAAGGCATTTCAGAATTGCTGTTCCCATTTCAAAACCAGGAATATCTTATTATAAGGGGCAAGCAAACCCAAAGTTAGCTAATTGATGGTAAAAACATTTTCAGCTTGTTAGTGTTTTCCTGTGAATCAGGCTAGACATACCATACGAATTAAAAGCTTGGCCACATTCAGAAGGCACCTGTTAACAAGAATGACCAGCAGGTCACCTGGAGATTTTCACAGAAGGAGAATTTCATTTCATTTCAGAGGTGAATTACAGGTCTCCATAGCAAAGCAATACTCCAGAAAAAATTAAATTGAAACAGATTTTGATTAGGATTGTGGTAGCCAGCCCATTGTTTCCAGGGCAAAATGCAACAGGGCATCAAATTATTCTCAATATGAAGACAGATATTATTAAAGATCTGATTCTTTATGCAATGTTGATATACAAACTGAAGAGTAATGTTTGCCATGGACATGTTCTAAGAAGGACAAAAATAAAAGCTTTTATTGTAATTATTATGAGTCTAGTGTAACTTTAAGTGAGAAGGAGACTGAAGAGAAGAACAGTAATAACAAGAAAAAAACATAGATGTTCTGTGACTATGAGAGCACAGGGGTGCACACTATAACTTAACACTTAACATGTATTCCTTTGAGTAAATTATCTAAAAAGTGTCTACAAAGATTGCTGGAAGGAGAACACACAAAGCAACCCCTGTCTTCCTATCCTTCACACTGGGGCTTTTAAATTCACTGTGGCAACTGCTAGAGCTGCCTCTGCTGATTTATTACTGGGATTGATACACCTGATTCTGTAAGATTAACTCACAGGCCTTATTTACCACCCTGTGATTTTCCCCTCCTCTTAATCTTTCCTTCTTTTTTTCCCTTAGGTAATTTAATTCCATAAACCCCTGGAGAATGCAACCGAGTCTAAAGGCTAGTTTTATTTAGAGTAAGTAAAAGCATCACTGATTTTTATTTTTTGTGATCAGATTACCTGTATGTTTCATTTATAGGCTGGAACCAGTTATACATGAATTCTGTACCCTAAATACTAGATATTGCTGATTTTTGTTTTCTTCAATGGATTTTTATTTTCTTCAAGGCTATCTCAGTAACTGAGAACAATCCTATTAAAACTGCTGAAGGATTTAGAGACAAAACAGCCTAACACTTTGTTCCACTGGGAAGGTGTGCCTGGTACTGTACTGGCTCCATCTTGTGGCTGAACCTGCACTGATTCTTTGTAACAGGTTGACCCTTCTTGCCATCATTCTAATATAAATGTTGATAAATAAGTATGTGAACTTCCTTTATAATTATTAGGACAAGTGGCTCAAATGTTTCTGGCAATAGAGAAATGGGGAGACAGGTTAGCCCAAGCAAGCATTGCCCCTGTGTAGCACTACCAATCACAGTATTTGGTTACATCCTCCTGGTTACTGTCAGAGGAGCCTCAGTCAGGCAGAGGCAGAACAGGCAAATACCAGCACTTTCTGACTCCAACCTGCACTAATGTTGCTGTTCATTATTAACTTGGTGTGGCCAGTAAATCAATTTACCTTCAAGAGCAGCCTCGAGTTTCTACCAAAACATAAACACAGGTCAGTGTTGTTTATTTTGGCAGCATTTTTTTTTTCTTTTCTAAAACAAATATTTTTTCAAGAGGTTGTAATTAAACAATGCTAGCATTTGAATGGAAGAAAAAAGCAGATACCTTTCAATTAACCTTTTCCTGCCATCCCTGAACTGTGTTCAGTAAGCGCCTCGATTTGACTGCTCAACCACCCAAACCATGAACTCAGCATAGGAAAGGACAAAACACACAGCAGGAATTACAGAAGGCAGCCAACACCCCAACTCACTGACCACATGGCTCAGCTAGTGCCTGCTTCATATCCCAGTTATGTAAGCTCATATTTTGGTGTATAGAACAATTATATATTTTCTTCAGACTGCAAAAAAGTAAATGGTTCACTTTTAGCACCTTCAGTGTTGGCAGCAGGAAGGCAGTGAGCTGCCAGGGCATGCTGGATGTTCTGTTCTGTTGTGTATCAGCTTGAGTGTTACTGGATCGAGCTTCTAACAGGCACAGTAGAAGTGGCATTCAGCTCTAAAAATATTGCCACAGTTGCGAGATTGCAGAGATCAAGAGAATACAAATTATGTTTACAGAAACTGGTAGAGGCTTGGTTATTGGGTATGAGGCAGGATAAGGCTGGCTGCACCCATATTTTGGCAGTCTTAATATGAAAGACATATCCCCTGATCCATATGATGCAGAAACAAAGAAAGTGCCTGTTTCCAAGGAGTCATAGGCCCTGCAAAATATGTATGGCAAGAGCAGTCTGTCTTGCTATGTCATACAGAGCATCCATGATATCCAGGTGAGTGACAAAGCAGCTTTACCTTATAATGTAGCTGCCAAGCTGGAAAACATTCCATATCTAGAATTCCATTTTATATCCCCTGCAGACATGCTCAGAAATCTGAAAATGAGTTCAGGTTTGCAAGACTGCCACAGTGAGTTAATAGTGTCAAAGCCTCACTCTCTCTGCTGTACATCATACCCATTTCTTAAAGCAAAATTGCTCAGAGCTGCACTACAGTTTTATGTGAAGAATTCCTTGCTAGATTTTGTACAAAGAAAAACTCCATGCATTAATTGTGTCACTTGGTCAGGAGGCACTATGCACATAGTACATACCTACTGTGCTCTGTACTGTGTCACACAGCTGCTGACTGCTCCCTCTGTTCTGCTCTGGTACTGACATGTCTGTCAGAACGTTTTCTGAGCCTGGCACAGGGACTGGTGCAGCTCATGGCCCAGGGAGGCAGCACAGGAGAGGAACGGAGTGGCCAGGCTGCTGCAACCACAGCATGATTAGTGTTTGAAATGACTGGAACAAGGGTGGGAGGAAGCTATAAAAGACTCTCTTGCCTCTGTTTGAGACAGCAGCATCCAGCACTACACATAAAAGTTACCAGGCAAGTGTCATAGAATGTAATAACAATTACTTAAAATAAAGACAGAGGTAATGCTGCAGCTTCACAGTTCCACAGTGTGCCAGGTTAGAAGGTTGTCTGGTAACAGAAATGCAAATATTGCAATGCCATCTCAGCTGGTATCTAAGTTCTGGGGAGGCCGACGCTCAGGTGGATCTTACCCACACCAGCTGGAGGTTATGGTCTTCAACACCCTTCTCTGCATCCATATATTCCAGAAAAATAGCGCTGATGCTGGTGAACCGTGTGAGGGAACTGTCACAGGTGCCTTTGTCCTTTCCCATTTTGCATCCTAGGTTTTGCTTTTGTACTCTCTGGTATCCTTTAGAAGACCTTGTTCAGCCACAAATATCCACATTCCAGTGCCTTTCTGGGGTATCTTAAACTTTTACGTTCTAAAAAAAAGTCACCTGAGACCTCTGCATGGCTCAGGGGGCACAGGACACAACCAAACCAGCTGCTCTGGCAGGAGCACACAAGCACAAGTTAACATAACTCACATTTGATCAGAAAACTGCTCTTGTGTGAGTTGAAGAATTACAGAGCAGAGCAGATAGCATAAATGTGTGAGCAGGGTGCAAAGCAGGGCATGGAAACTGTCAGAAGAGCTACTGGAACAGCAAAATCCCCTGAGCATCAGTATCCAGAAACTTCCTGAAAGACACTTTGCTGCTGCTACAAACAAGATTCTGCATCTCTTGGATATTGTTACAAGAGAGAAGTAAGTGTCCTCAAAGCTGGGGGTATGAAACACAGCAACAGGCTAGTAAAGTTAATTTTTCGTGTTACAAGCTGTACTACTGTTCTCTCAGTCCTCTATGGAATTGCACTTTCGATACTTCTGCTGCTGTGTATGGAACGGGTGGATAGGAACGGAGATGAGAAGAACAGATTGTACAAAATTTGACAATCATAACTAGCATAATCATAATCATTAATATTCATATTAAGAAAGTTCCCAATGCCTCACCTTGCTTCTGTGCTTCATTCCCTAGCACGGTGGTGTGCTTTATTTGTAGGTGGTTGGAATTGCTTGGACCCACACCAGAAACTGGGGGGGGGGAAAGGAAGAATGATCACATCAGTCCCGCACAACAAAATTTTCTTTAAATCCTCACTTCTGCTGCCTTGACCAGTCATACTGTACACCAACTGTGAGACTCAGACTGCTTTAAAAAACCACAACTACACAAATAACCAAACCCAAAACAAAAGAACCCCCAAACCTACCAGATAAAAGTAGAAATTATTCACTTACAGTTTCAGAGGCTGTACCCTGTCACTAGGTTAACCTTTGACAAACACTGGAGCTATAAACCTAGAAGACTTAGATGATATTTTTCTAGACAGTCTGGGTATTATTATAAATTCTGCTTTATAATGATCGCGGTTGACTGTCGTCAGCAAGGTTTTTATTTGTATAAGGCTGTTCATGGCAGCTTTCCCCCAGCAGATGGCACGAGCACAGCCCGCGATCATCCCGACAGCTCTGCAGGACCAAGCTAGGCAGGAGCGCTTTGCAGCACACAGCTCTGAGCTTCGCTTATGCTTTCTCATTTCCTTTGAAAGCTTTTATTTCGATTTTAACGGAGGCAAGGTTTCTACTGCGAGGCTGAATAAAAAGTGTCATCACGTCATTTCTAGGACCAGTTTCATCTCTGCTCTTTTTGCTTTCTGCAGACTAGATCACCGTTGCAGAAAACTTGACCCGCAGACAAAATGAACAGCAAACATGACACAAAATGGGTTTTGATTTGTAGAAAATATGTGTAAAATCCAGCGCTTGAAACGTGCAAGGTGGCACAAGAATGAAAGCTCAGCCCGGGAGCAGGAACAGCACAAACTCTGGTGGTGCCAGGAAGGGCAGCCTGTGCAGCAAGGAGGGGCTCAGCCTTTGCATGTGTGGCAGCTGACGGCTCTGCACGAACAGGAATCGCATCCTTTGCTGCCAATGTCTTCCAGTCAAAACAGAAAGAGGATGTGAGGGCTAGTCCCCTTTATACCCTACACCCATTGTGACTGAACTAGGGGTGAAAGTGATGAAAGGATAAATTCCATGCCTAAATTTCTGTATTCATCACTGTATTTCTTAAAAACTGCAAAGTTTAGCAGTATAAGGCATTAGCAAGTATGAACTAAAGACTTACTTCTCCCTTGAGCAGGTCCTCTTCAGCCCCATGCAGCCCAGAAGTATCCAGGTCACTCACATTTGATCAGAAAAGGGGTTGGGCCAGGTGACCTTCAGAGGTTCCTTCCAACAGAATTTTTCTATGGTTGCCTTCAGGAGCTCAGCTACATTTGACAACAGCTACATCTAATTGCACTGATTTACAGAAAGTTCTCGAGATGGACTGCCTGTTATCCAGGAGGGCCAAGCATTCATCTGACCCCAGCACAGCCTTTAAGTGTAAGAGGACTAGAGAGTACAGCAAAACAAGAAAATACCTGATTGCACAAGACAACGAACGGAAACAAAATCATTGCAAGAAGATACCAGGCAGGACACCTGTGGCTGAGTTCATTACTTCCTGAGGGAGACTGGGCACTGCACGAATCCAGTTTTGGGGCTGGTTTAAGAAAACCAACATGGCACTGGAAAAAACACCCAGTACTATTGTAGCAGCTGCTAATTACCAAGCCTTGGAAGCTGACAGCCCATGGTGTAGTCTCCAGCAGGCTACAGGAATTGTGCTTATAGGAAGAGAGCATGAGCTGGGTTTACATTCTCTATTTCCCTCAAGCTTTTCAGAAATTAGTTAGCTTTTCACTGCCTGAGTAGGTGCAAAGGGTATATAGAAGTATTTATTACCCCTAAACAGGCCATACAAAGTGTTTGTAACTTTTACTCATTTCCCTGAAGATTATTTTATTCCAGGGCATGGAAGGCTTCACTCCACCTGCTCCAAAATCTAGCCCAGTTAGCAAGCAGGAGCAAGACAGATCACTGAAAGGCAATCACACTTCTTTTCACAGTGAAAATTACTAGATGTTGAAGTGATTCATACATTCAAGAAAAACCAAAATATACACATGCAAAATTTCAGTAATTGAATACAAACATGTCATCATGAATCCATTCTCAGTGCAAGTGAATGCCAAGACAATTCCTGAATATCCTGAAATGAGCACCTTAAGAGCTGAAATGGACTCTTGCTTAATTAATTGCTACCCTTGTTTGATGAGGAGCGTGGCAATTTGCAGATAGAAATATTTATACAAGAAATGCCACAGGCTTCATTGTTCCTGCCCACCTGTCTACCCACCAAACCCGCCTGGGTTATAATCACTGCCTTCAGACAATCCCTGTTGCACACACAAATTTCATTCATTCAAGCGCATTAATTTGGAGACATTTTTGTTTTCTAGTCCCTTTTTTTCCCCCAGAGATTTAATTCAATAGCTATCACAGACATGACATTTTATTCCGAAAAGGATTGTATTTGTATTTATTCTTTGAGCTAAGTGTTTAGTTTAATATGCTTGTTGTAAATAAACTCTGTTACCCCTTGTGGTAAAAGGCCACAAGTTCCTGCTTTCAGAACTGCTTGATCCATGTTAAGTGAAATTGTTTCCAGATAAATGTTTCCATGTGGTATTTGCCTCCTAATTCACTTAAATACCTTTGAAAGACTCAGGCTCCCAAAGACCATATGTAACAGTTGCAGGGAAAGAGGTTTAAAGGGAAGAAATCCATGAAGAATTACAGGAGCAGTTGAAAGTTGGGAAGCAGAAATATTGTCATCTCCAAAAAGTGAGATTTTCCCTGCATACAGGAAAGAGCTGACTGGAGCCTCAGGTAGTTGGGAATTACAAGCTGCTTCAGTCTTCAGCACTGCAGAAAATTCAGCTATTTGAATATTTCCTAAAAGTATTTCATATTCACCACCCAAAGAAAAGGCATGAAACCCCTTAAATTTTACCTACTGCACTGCCCAATGACAGCCCTTCCACAACACATGGACGTGCATTCAAGAGGGCAAATTGTTCTGAAGAGCTTCACACCTGGCTGCTCATTCCATCTCCTCAGGACTGATTTCTAGGAGAGGGAGCCCCACTCCTGAGCACACAGCTCTCAGCATTCCTGCTGTCCCCCTGCTCCAGCCCAGCCACGCAGCCTCCACTGCTCCACTGCCAGCCTGAGCCCCGCAGGGAGCGGCAGAGCAGCACATCTGCATTGGGAACTGAAACACAGCACTCCGTGTTCCCCACACAGGTCAGACCTCTGCCACTCTTTTCCGCCCCTCTCTCACTTGGATAGGAAACACAGCAACAGGCTCCAAGGACACAACGCCCCAGCAACAGCTTCCTCATCAGCCTCCCACTGTAAATAATCCTGTGTTCTGTTCTTGCTGTACAAATGGTGAGAGTTATTTACATAAAACTGTATTATTGCTCCACCGACAATCAGTCTGACAGAAGGGTTGATCTGCTGTCAGCTGGCAAATGATGTGGTAACGTTCCTGCCTAGAAATAATTGCTGTCAATGTTCGAGTTTCCTGGAACTCGTTAATAGGAGCAGTTTGCTGTGGAGGCTGGTCAGCAAAAGGTTCTTCATACAAGGCACAGGCTTTATAATCCCCAAGTGATCCTCCAGGGAAGCGCAGTGAGGACTGACAGCTAAGGCAGTGTCACACGTGTACAGAGCAGAACCACAAATAATTTGACTGTGCGTTTACAGTAATTTTATTTACAAGTTACCACATGACACCTGTAGTACTACAGTTTTTATAATACCATTAGCAGTAAAATAAGTCACATCTAAGAAAAGTAGGAGGCAGCAGAGAAAAATGTGCACAGAGAATGCAGAAAAGCTATCAGCTAACTGAAAGTAGGTATTTTTCTACAGACTTATAAATCGAGAAGGAATATATGTTGAGAAGAGCAAGCTCTTCAGCCCTCTTATTTCTACAGCATAAAATTTTTCTGTACAGTGACAATTTAGTATCATGAGTACTACGCTAGCAAATGCAAGGGATAGGGAGAAAACTGTCTCAGTATCTTGCCCTTTGGAGCACCCAGAAATGAAACCCAAAGCTTCCCTTTAAGTGAGTTATCCAGGGCTGGTTTACTTGCAGAGCCAATAGTGCAGAATTGCTACTGGAGGGCAGGAGGGAACAGAACTTACGACTGGAGAGTTCCCAAGCATTGCATGTTGCCTGTGAGGTCTTATCAGGTCTTGAGTGAAGTAGTTGGTGAGCACAACCAGATGCAGCATTCACGAGTCTTTTTACAGTGCCATGCTCTAAAGCTGCACACAGCCTAGCAGAATCCCAAAATCAAGCAGAGAAAAAAGCCCTTCTGCTCTCTTATGATCCTTGGCTCTAATGATGCTGGTGTTGAGCCTGGGCCTTTCTCAAGAGGAACAATGTGAAGGAGCAAATCTGGAGAAACACTCTAGACCTAGATGTATTCTGATGACAAGCCTGAGAACACAATAAGCTTAATGCAGCATCAGGTGCAACCCTTTTCTGCTTCAAAGTACAGCAGCAGCTTCCAGAAAGCAAACAAGTGTTATTCAGGACCTGGTTTTCCCCCCAGACATCTTTAATAGCCTGGAGTGACTGCCAGTACACATGATCCATGCTAGTGGCTGCAAAGACAATGAAAATAAAAGCTGCACAGTAATAATTATTTCCACTACTAACTACACACAGGATATATTGCTTTTGGTACAATGCCATTTATTGTCACAAGAAGAAAACCAGTGATTAAGTTGAGCACATGAATTATGCAGACCTTTGCCATGCTGGAACAACAGCATATTTTACTTACAGAAATGTCACCAAGTCAGCTGGAAAAACAGCTTAACACAGTTCTTCCAAAATACCAAGCATACCCTCAAACTCAAGCTTATATTAATTACGTTTAGCTACAAGAGAATGATTAAGAAATGGTTTTGTTTTCAATCCCCACTTTTGTCTGGAGTGCTGTGCTTATACCACATGAAGGCAAATACAGAATCAAAACATGGAGCTACAGTGACAGCAACAACACCCTCTGAAATACTCCTGAGTGGGCAAACTGGCCTGCAAGTTTGTGTCCCCTCCACACCTATGCAAACCTACTCAGAAAGTCTGCAAAGGTATGTATGTGAACAAAAACTAACTAAAAGTTTTTTTAAAACAAAGAATGCATTAAAAAGTCTAAAGTTTGAAATCTTGAGTCTGTGATGCCTCAACTATAAGTTAGAATATCTGTGAGTTTTAACACTTCCAGGAACAAAGTAAGGTTTTTTTAGTCCAAATTTCCTTTTCAATATTAGCTATCAAAATGAAAGATGACCTAGGCTTGACTAAAAAGCCTTCCAGCTCCCTTGTGGTATCATCGATTCAGTGAGTCTCAAGCCAAAATTCTGAATATTCAGCATTTTTGCACTCGCAGTTTTGAGGCAGAAAAAGATGTTCACAACAAGCCATTTAGTCTTGGATGTTACAAAACCCCCCTAACAACAAACCAACAAAAACAAACAAACAAACAAAACCCCCTAAAAGGTGCATCTCAAGTCTTTTAGTAAAAGCAAATTTTAAAAAATTCTATGGCATTCTTACAGCTTTGGGGTTTGGGGTTTTTTTCCTAAAAAGCCCTGAATTTTCAGACATAGATCACACATCACAGAGAGATTAACATCTTCCATTATTTCTAAGTTGTGTGTTCAAAGTCAGAATTAAACTTGCAAGGTGGAGTAAGAGATCCCTGCACTGCCAGTGCCCGGCCGGTGCCATCCCAGGACTGACCTGGCACTGGAGCTGCTCTGTGCTGCCCTGGTTTTCTCCCCAGAGCCAGAGGCTGAACCAGGGCTCCAGGGTCAGCTGCCTGTACCCAGGCCCAGCTCTGTGAAGCACAACTGTGTCCTTGGCTCAGCTGTACGGGGACAAAAAATCAAAGAAGCAAATAAAAGCTGAGCTGTGAGACAGGGAATCTACAAGCGTGCAAGGTAAGGAGAAGTAAGAACAAAACAGTGACGTCATCAAGTCAGAGCAGACAAGGGACTTTGGAGAAAGATCCCAACGTGGAAAGTGAAAACCCCTGAGGAAGAGCAGTGTTGCTGGAAGATGAACTCAGCGAGATCAGAGGTCAGCCCAGGGCAAGCAGCAAGGGAAGGAGGCAGGGAGGAGCAGTACTGCAGGCAGCAGCCAACAGCTGAGTGCACACCAACTCACAGACTGGGAAGAGAAATGGAAGTATTTTTATTACTGTCTTTTTAAGTGAGAAAACACTGCAAACCCCAGACCCTGTTAAGGTGTTTCTTGCTCTTTCCAGGAAAATCAGGAATGGAAGACTTCAAGTTTTCCCTCTTCAGCCTTCACTTAAAAACATAAGCTACCTCTGTACTAAGCTAGAAGGCTCGCACGTTTCTCTACCACACTAATTTATCAGCTGGAAAGAGAAGGAACTTAATGAAAAATCGGCTCTGTGCATGTGCATGTTGAGAGGAAAATGAGATGCAGCTTTAGGGAAGTTGCAGGAAGTTTTCAGTGTTCACAAGGTACATCAGTTTAACTAACAGGATCAATAATCTGCTGCTTATCACCAGAAAGCTCATAAATCCTATAGAAGATTTTTTTATAACAACTGGAACTTGTTTAGACTCAGTTTAAATGCAGAGAAAAGTAAATTGTCAATAGCAAGATGTACTGAAAAAAAGGCAGAGTTCTGGAAAACACATGAAGGAAAGTTGTCAGCGTTATTTACAAAGGGAATAGACAGAGGGATTACTGAACAGTTCTCACATCCAACTCCCAAGATCATGCTTCACACAACCAGCACATGAGGGGGGCCACCTTTCTGATGGAGGATGTGAACACCTCTGACACCAGGCTGCTGTTTTGCAACTCACCAAGGTTGCCTTTGGAAGCAAAGTTGAGGGTCTAGAACTCCTGAAGCTACCTGGACTCGTGTGCTGAGAAGACACATCAGAGCAAGGTAACCACCAACAGACACAGCATACATTGATGCAATGATGTTTGTACATCTTCCATATACCTCAAATGTTTTCATTTCTTAAGCTTTCCAGTGTTACATATATCTAATTTAGTAGAAATAACTGAAGATGAAACATGCACAACACAGAATCGTCTTTGGTCTGCCAAGTCCTGGGTCAGAGCTCTACACAGCTTGATGCCCTCAGACCTACATTAGTATCTCTTCCAATAAACAGGGCTTGTACTCAGGAGCTCCTTGCCAGCCTTCCCGAGTATCTGAGTGCACCATCTGCCCCAGCACCTGGGGGGGCTCACTGGAATCACCAGCCCCACCCTGACCCACGTGCCCAGCTCTGGAGCCCACTATAAGCCCACTATACCTGGAGCTTACACAGGGAGAGGATCAGCAGCCAGTCCTGGTGAAACACAGGAAATCTGTGTGGTATTTCAAACTAACCCGACTGAAACAAGGATCACAACAATGTTAAGTCAATCAGTTGCTTGCCCAAATCTTCCTGGAGTCAAGCAGCTGTGCAGTTGTACCTTGAAGTCCCTCCCTCAAGTGCATGCTATGGTGAACACACCTTCTGCCAGGGAAACAGCCACAGCCAACAGAAATGTAAGAACACTCATAAACCCACCTATGGCAAAAATGAAATTCTGTATTATTCTTGGAGGAAAAAATTCTGTACTGTGCAGTGAAAGCCAAGGAGGGGAATGAGAGATGAATTTTTACAAGCCAATTCTCAGAGCTGTTACAGACCTGTCAGTTATAGTTAAGCTTTCTTTAGTGTCAAGTCACATTTTTGTGTTTTCATATTAATTAAAGTTTCTAGCTGCCATTATCCAGCTACACCTTTTAAGAGTTCAGTTCTTTGGCACAGTCTTTGGCACTTTAAGCTAAAAAAAACAAGAAAAAAAAAAGAAGAAGAACAGGAAGAATTAAAAGTCCATGACAGTGATATGAGCTTACTTGCACAGCTCCCAGAAATCCCACATTTCAAATCCTTGGTTGGAGAAGAGCCTTTTTTTACTGAAATGAAAACATTTGGTCTCTAAGGATTATACAAGTAGTAATTTTCATGATTTTGTGGGAACAGTGCAATATGAACATCCATATAAAGTGTCAAAAAAGCCCATGAATCATCAGATACACTGAAATCGATTTGCATCACTCAACAGGTCAAGATTTCATCATTTTCTCACACCAAAGAAAAAACATTTCTGCCTGTCTATAAAGAAACCTCAGCTGTGGGGTTTTTTTTGATAGCTTCTCTAATTTAGTTCCAAGCTGGTACATTTACACAGGGGGATACACACCTTGAGCAGCTAGAGCTGTTGTCTGCAGGCTGCTCCCCGTGCAGTGTTCCAAGCAGGGGCAGTTTGGATCAGCCAATGGAGCAGCTCAGGGCAAAGCAAAGTCCCAGTCATTCTAGATATGCACGGAACTATGCTCGTTTGGTAATACAGGGACACAATTTAATGATTTTCTTTGCATTTGTTTTTACAAGATTCAGATGCCAAAAACAAAACAGAACATTAAGTTACCTGATTTAAAAAAGAAAATCACAAACGTTTACAACATCAAAAGAATAAGACGAAATATAAACCTTTGCTACTTACAATTGATCTATACAGATTAACCAAATCACAAATCTGTCACAATATAAATGTTTAATTGTTACAATGAATAAGAACATACAGAAAATGATTTATTTATTTTTTATAAAATCTTCCTTTGCTTTTTTATTTTAAACTTACCATTAACTAAATTAGCTATGCAGGACTTGTGGGGTACATGACTAAGAAGGCACCAACAGTACAAAGCAAAGACAAAGCAGTTTGAGTATTTTAAGAGTGCTCTACACTGATACAACACGAGAAAAGGCAACAATAGTAAGTAAACCAGCTGCAACCTTTAGAAATTTGTTCTAGATTTACACATGTAGTCCAACTTTTACATTTCCGCCGATGTGTCACTTGGTTTGATCACAGCACATGCTACAAAAACCACTGTAAGCTTCACTTTACTAATGTGCACTTTTCACTAATTTAGTGTCTTGATTTCAATTGTTAACTAAACCATTTTGAACCACAAATGTATTTAAAACTTAGTAAAAGGATTGTTTGGACTTTTTTGTTTAAACCACTGCATTTACAAAAATATTTCCCCTAAAATCTGGGATTGCTTGAAGACATTGCTGTACAAATATAAAAGTACTATGCAAGGGACCAAATTCATAAGTATATGGTGTGTATGTATAGACCTATATTTATACCATATCACTGTGCTGTAACAACACAATAAATTTATCAATAACCAAGGACTATATAAACTACACTAACATAAGCAAATATATATTAATAAAGTTTAAATCTATAGTACAGTTGCTCAGCAAACAACTTCGACATGGTATAAATATATCGTAGCATATTACAGTGGGCAGCAACAACAGGTTTTTCTTTCTCTCATTCTGCAAGGAAAGCCCTGCTCAGCTCCTCGGGTTTTGTTTGGCCACTGCCGAGTTCTGTCCCCACTGCCGCTCCCGGAAGCTCCCGGCGCACACAGCCCAGCTCTGGGGTCACAGGGGTGAGGAAGAGTCTGGCCACAAGCAGGACAGCAGAGTCAGACGCTTGTTTGCCAAAGCATCCATGAGAATTTTGTGTTTGCATATTTTTCTTCAGCTGTAAGGTTGGAATGTTTTTGCAGTGAACTGTGTACATTCCTTATTCCCAAAGCATCGTTACCATGAAATATGCATGCTACTTTAATTAAGAGTTGCTGTTCTCCGCTCTAAAATATAAAAACTGCATAAAGAAAAGAACCCAATGTAAAATGATGAAATAACTGACCTAACACAGTGTTGTTAGAGGCACCTTCTTTTAAACTATTTTCAAAATCTGACAGAAAAAAAAAATCATGCTTCAGCATTTGACGCATCAACAAATTCAACCCAACAATGTTTACTGAATTCAGTAAAAGGTTGATGAATGTGGTTACAGATCCTGATGGATGCCAATTGGATTCAGCAAGACTAGCTAAGGAAGAAAGCCCGAAAGCACCAGACATTAGGGAAAGCAAACCCTCGGCTTCTCATTTGGAGAGACAGGATGCAAGGGTAAGTCTGCACCTCCCCAAACATCCCAAACTAAAGAAAGTATTAAAGAGTTGGGAAAGAGAAGGGTGAAGTAAGCTGCCAAAGTTCTTCCTTAATAAATTAAAACTGAGGTGTTACAAACTAATTTCAGTAACAGTCGTCTTTCCAACCGTGCCAAAAATGATTCCTGTTGTAATGATGATCATGCAAGTAGCAGAGATTCTAGAAATATTTCAACTTTTCAAAACTGAGTGAGAAAAGCATTTTGGTAAAGATGTGTAGAAAGGTCAAGAGAAATTTCTACACTGGTATCAACAGTCAAGTGCATATTTCTTCTATAGAAATGTTTTTAGCATAGGTTCCACACCACGATTCCATGATCACTTGTGCAGTGTCCTGACAATGCTCCGAATTTGTTCCCCACAACAGAGATTTATGTACCACAGGAACTTCCTAATAGAAAATGCCCTTTAATGATGAACCCTTGCTTATTAAAAATTAGTTTTGGCAGACTAACACTTAAACTATAGGAAAACGAAAATTTTGAAATGGAATCTTGTAAGCACCCTTATCTACTGGAGTCTAAGTTAATGGCTTTCTAGATTTCTCTGAAGAGCAGACTAAATGGTATGAGGAAGCCTGGAGTTATTAACCAGCCAGCATCCTTATATACTACAGTAGCAATTGAACCTGATTTCCATTCAAAGACATTACCCAAGAGGAAACCAAAAACTAATTCTTAATGTTAATGTGAAGATATAAGATTTAAATTTATTTCCAGGAATTACAAGTGCATTTTGTTCATATTAGCAAGCAGTCTTTATACAATCCATTCTTCACTGCTGCCAAAATAAAATGAGAAAAAGACAGCAGAGATATGAAAAGCTAAAAATAGAACTATTTTTCCTAAGTTATTTGTTGAATAGCATTTCAGTTGAACACAACTCAGAGGTAACAATAGATTATTTTTTTTCTCAATCATAGGCATGTGGCACTTAGACAATCATCTTTGCACAGAAAGCTTTAACAGTCATGCGAGGGCACAGTAATTATTTTAAACAAGGCAAATTTCTCACCACAGAGAGCAGTGGGGAAAGAAAAGGAGGCACTGCACTGGAACATAACACCTAGTAAACTCCACATTATACAATTTCAGTAACAAATACTTGAAAAGATCATTAAAAGGTATACAATTTTAAATGTTATTTAGTGCTAGCTTTGTTTGGTTGTCCTAACTCAGCATTATCAGAAAAGTTTGATAGTACTTGACAACAGAACAGTACTTCATGTCACGAGCTCATGGAGGCTTGATTACAAATCACCATAGTGTAGGTTGCAAGAAATGAACTTGAGATGCTGACATGCTGTAGGAGCAAAAGTAAAATCAAACTTTCTCATTTGAAGATGCAGTGTTCCTCTCTGCAAGAATTCTGAATGTCAGTGATTAGATTCAAATATCAAAACTATCAATCCTCATTTGAAGCATTTCATTGGTATGCAGGATGTAGACTGAGTTAATTAACATCATATTTTGGTTTCTTGCTTGCCACCAGATACGGCTGCCTTGCCCAGGAAAAGCACTGGCGATGGGGTCATGGTGCCATCGTGGTCTGTGTTAAACCTTCCAGCACACGGGGAGCAAACAGCAGCTGCAGCTGCCACCTTGCCTTTGCACAGGCTGTACAAACACTACTGCACAGTAGGAACTTTGGAAGTACTATGCCTCCAACGTGGGTAAACTTTAAATGATCTCTTTTAGAAAAAGCAGGGAGAAAAAGGTACAAATTTTGTCAATACGTGGAAAATGTTTCTTAGATGAATTCAGTTAAGTTGGGCTCCTATGTGGCTCTTACGCTGGATAGAATACCTGTATGTACAGCACAGGACACCCAAACAAGTGCATAAGCAAGATTAACATGAACACGACTTATGCTGCAATCCATAGCATAATGGTACACACTCTGCTGGATGCTAACCAACCATTTCTATTTAAAAAGGACGTGCAAAAAAAATCTGGGATGTCACTGACTTAAAGTGCCCTGAATAGTAGCTTTTCTAAAAAAAAAAATGCCAGCGACTTCAGTAAAGTCAGAAAAACATAGTTCATGGTGTAAACGTCTTACAGGTTAATGAATTATCTTCTTGGATATTGATCCAGGAGTGAAAGGAACCACTGCATCTTTCAAACCAGAAAGCAAGCAGTTAAAACACGGGCAGCAGTAGGTGCACGTACAGTACAGTACTGCAACAGGTCAACAATGGGCATTACGCATAGGAGTGTCAATTACAATTCTTCAGGCTTAAAAGATTCATTGAAAGCATGAAAAGCCAAAACTACCAGGAACCGCCCTCCTGAATGGCTCAAAGGAGTTAGTGGATAAGCTGAGAGAGGCCACAAGACATGACCAACAATAAAGAACTGGGAAGAGGAACAGCAACGTTTGAGCATGCCCAGTCCTTTAAGTCCTTGTCCTACAAAAGAGAGCAGAGACATATTTCAGTGAAGGAAGTTTAACATCACCTTTTAAAACAAACCCTTTCCTGTTTCTGTGTTCTGTGTGCACTGTGTTATCAAGTCAGAGCCAGCAGGATCTACACATGTTAAAGAATTCAGAGACAGTGGATATCAGGGAATTCCATTTTAAACTATTAAATCTTCAAAAGATTAGGAAGATTAAACATAGCTAATCAATGAAGCACAATCTTTGTCCGAACCAAAAATCCATTATTTTCATATTACATCTCAATTCAAAACCCACAGCCCAGGGGACACTTTGAAACTTGAGAAACAGCCCAGTGAAAAGAGCTGGCTGATAAAGCCCAGGGGGAGTGCAGGGGAACAGAAATGCACAGCAGGCCACTGTTACTGTGCATTTGAAGCCAGCTCCTGGGGACTGGCCCTCACCAGGATGTCAACCAGCTACGTTTGAACTGTTGTGCTGTGGCACAGCTAGCAATCCTAACCACAAATGACTCAGACAAATTACCAGCATATCCTTATCAAGCTAAGTACAATATTTCAATTTCAGTATTGTGCTGGCCAAATCAACTCTGCATAGTAGCATCTGAAGGTAACATTTTTATCAAACCAGAAATTTCTGCTAGCAACGGATCACTGATATCTTTATCCCTAATCCTTTCATCCCTTAATCCCTAATACAACCTAGGTAAGTATGGTCTGGGCAAAGAGGCAAGCAAGAGATCACAAACTATTATTTACCACAGTAGTAACTACTTGCTGCCCTTCCTTGAGACTATGGCCTATTAGTAACAGGCTTCATCTTGTTCCTAAAAATTTATGTAAATTTTTTCCACAATGTGTACATGCACAGCTGTGCTCTCACACAGAACCAGCTTTAGGAAACACAGGTGGGACATTAACACCAGTCATGCTACTGAGTCCCAGGTCTGTTCTACTGACAATGCCAACTAATATAGAACCAGTGTGAACCTCAGATTTCCCTATCTTTTAATTATTACAACAGTTCCAATGTCACCTAGCAAGCTTAAATAAACAAAATGCAGTATTTGTAAAAATTGAAATTAGTTCATTTGTGAGCTTCAATATATCTGAATATTCAAGCCAGTGGCAACAGGAGTTACTCTATTAAAGTACAAACTGCATTTTTAAGTGTTTCCCTCACTTTTTTTTTTCTTTTTCTTTCCTATGAATTCATCATTAAATGAAAACCTGGGGGTATATGCAATGCAGAAACTGAAATGCCATTTTTAACGCAGAAAAAATTATTGCTTATAGCAAAGCCACAAAGCTGCTGCACACTGCCAGCAGAGCTGTGGATTTCTGGCAGCAAGGAAGTTCCCTGGTTCAAAACATCACCTTCCTGGTGGAGCTGCCCACACACAGCAGTGACTGCGGAATGCTGCTCTGAGGGAGGAGAGCACAGAGAGCACAAACCAGGCAACCCAGGTCAGCCTGTTGCCTTTGGCTTGCTTTTCCTTTCCAGTCACAAAACATTGATACTTTAACCTATCACAGTATCACAGAAGCTTCACAGGTACTCCAATCACGTCAGTATTTGACCAATTTTGTATGGGACTCCTGAGACTTGCAAGCCTTATGGTACAGGAAGACCAGTTAAGTTCATTGATTAAAAAAAACAAGTCAGTCAGTGAATAGCAGTACATTTCATTTTAAATTAAACTTCAAATTACTAGGAAGGTTAATAATAATTAATTTATGAATACTTAAATACCTATTCTTATTTACTCACTCTATTTGACAGTTACTTAAAACTAAAGATAATTCATACTAAAGTTTCATGTGTGGGTTTTTTCCTTTAAAATAATTAAAGATATTTCTCCTCTCTACATTACATTTAAGAGGAGGTTTTTTTAAAGCATTTGAAGCCACATGACAAAATAATATATCTGTAATATATGAAGAACATTGCCCCTTAAAATGTTTTTTTTAAATAAAATTTGCGTTTCAAAGCGTTACTGTGGCTTTTATTCTAAGCAGCACTATTGAAACGCAATTCTTATTCCCTAAATGTAATCTACAAACCAGGTAAACACCTCAGATAATTGCCTGGACTCCATGTGGACACTTCAGTACTGTGGGCAAACAGAAAACTTTCCTCAACAACAGGACAGGACTGAGGTCAGGTCCTGGGACAGGGAGTTACTGGGCACTGGGAAAGGCAAGTCCTACATTTCACCAGCAGCACCAAAATCCCAAATTTTCCCCCTGCCTGAGGGTCCCATATTGCTGTGACTTTACCTATGCACGATTTAAGATCGATATCCTGGCTGGAATCTTGCAGTTTCCTCAAAAATCAATTCTTTCAGCTTTTCCTTCGGCAAGTCATCCAACTCCATATCAAACTTGAAGGGTGCTTCAGCTACAGGCTTAATAACACAAAGAAATACCATTATTTTAATGTCACTGTTCTGTTGAATTTCATGCAGTCCTTTTATGGATGGGGAAAAAATCTGAAAATGTCCTTCACAAAAATCTCTAATACTGAGCAGTCTTCAAGGCAGAACTCTTCCTATTAGCCCACTGTGTGCTTTACGTATTAGTTTACCAAATTTTAAATCAACCACAGTAAGTAGCTACTCAAATCCAAACCACAGTTTGAAATATTTATTCAAGGCTCCTAACTCAGTATCTACTTGAAGAAAAAAATTATCTTAAGCATTTTCATTTCTTATAATAAATGTATCTGTTCCTAAAGGAAAACTAGCTTATTTCCTCCTTCTCTATTTCATCACAAAAAGGAGCCAGAAATCTTCTCAGAATTGTACATAAACTGCAGCCAGTTACGATTCAGGGTTTTTAAAGCATAATCTGATGGCAAACTCAGTCGTTCTCCTCCTTTACCTCAGACATTATGAAACCAAACCACATGAGCTGAGAATCTCCATTTTCTGGAGAGGACACCTTAGTATGTATTTACTGTGTGGTATCTCCTAAGTGTTGTACTAAAGTGAGAAATATAAATTTTGGTAAATTGAGGCAATTAATTTTTCAACTCCAATTGTGCAGTAAAAACACTACCCTTAAACTAAAGTAGAAAATAATCAGCTATATAATTTTATCAATGTTTACATTTTAACAATGTCTTTACCTCATCACTTGGATCATAATACTGCTCCAGATACGGATGGGCTAAAGCTTGCTCCACTTCAATCCGCTTATGAGGATTAAAGGTCAACATTTTATCCAACAAATCAAGTGCTAAGATGAAAAAAAGTGAGCAAGAGGTTAATATACACTCCACAAAAGTAAGCCCTGACCTTACAGACAATACCCACTACCCCAAGGTCTGTGCTAATGACAATGCACCAGGGGAGCTCCCCTGCTGCAGCAGCACTGTGTAACTTGGGCACAGGAGCCCAATCAGCATTCCTGGACTGCAACTGCCTTGGGCACGACCTGCTCCAGTGGAGGTGTTACCCTGCCAAAGGCCCTTCAGGCTCAGAATGGATGTCAAGGCAAGAAATGCACGGAATCCTATGGTACAATCTGGTTTAAACTACAACAGAAATTAAACAGATGAGACTTTTTCTTCTCTCACAAAAATGCTTTGGATTTTTGTGCCAAAATCTAAACGAAGATGGAGCTTTTCTGAAATAGATAATTATGACTACGTTCTCATTTTGAAAAGAAAACTTGGCTGTTTATGGATGAAAATATCCAGAAGTCATTAGGAGTTCCAGATCATCACAGTGAAATATTCTAGCACAACCAGCAGCACCGAAGATACTCTCCAGAGAGGATGCAAATACATTTATATTCATGAGATTCAGGCAAAATCTGTTGAAGACAACTCGTAAAGAATCTATAAAGAACCTAAAGATCCAGTAAAACAGAGAGTGAGGTCTGGTGAAACTCTGGACAGATGTCATGAGTCAGAGCTACTGCAGTTGGTCAGCTACTTAGCCTGTAACACATTTTCCTCTTCCAAGAAGAGAAAACTAGGAGCAACAAGCCCTAAGATATCTGCAGTATCCTAAATTCTATCACATTTCTTCTCACCACATTATTTATGAACTGGAACTGTAACAGAGGCTTCTTGCTGCTGCACATCCTGGGCAGCTTTGCCCCAGGATGAGGAGCACACCTGTGACCTCAGGTCCTAGTGCGGCCTGGGGAAGGGAGATGCACCATCACCATCACCCCGCCACTGAAGTGAGCTCCTCTGGGTCTCTGCAGTACCCAGCACTGCACAAGAGACCCAAATTAATTCGAAGGCAGCTCCAAAAGCCTCAGCCTTGCACTGTAACCCTCACTGGGTGTTCTGCTGTGGCTCTCCCGCGCTCACCCCGAGCCGGAGCGTGTCCCTGGCACTGCCCTGAGTGCTGCCCTCTGCTCCTGCAGAGCTGCCCTGGCACAGCTGCTCTCAGGGTGCCACTGCCAAGGTGCTGCACCAAATGGCACAGTCCCCCTCAGCTGAGGTACCAGCACTGCTGCCATCTGAGCTGTCAATGCCCACGGGGAGGATTCTCACACTGATGAGCACTGTTATGAAAGCAGAATAAATCACTGCTGTTTCCCTCAATGACAGGGATAATCAGCTCCATACAGTTCCATCTGCAGAAATCAGCTTTTACATGGTAATTCAGTACCTGATCATATCCACTAAGAGTAAATTATCATATCAATTAAAAAAGAAGCGACTTACAAGGTGTGCTAGAGCAGGTAAAAGAGCACTGCACTGTGAACACAATCACCCTTAAACTGCACGAAGTTGAGTTTAAAAGGTAAATTAATAGCTATCCAGCAAAACAAAATCATATTTACCCTTCGCTAAAGCCTTGTTAAGAAAGGCAACAATTATTACATTCCTTGCTTTTATAACTATTGCTCCACTTATAATAACTGAATTTCTTAACCCTTTAAATTTTAAGTTCTCATGGTGCCTAAGGACCCCACTCACTGAGGAGACCTGTTTGGCCTACAACTGATGCACAGTCTGCACAAACTCTACCCAGGGAGCAGCAAGCAGCTGCCTCCCATCTGATGTTAGAAACAAAGTTCAAGACTTGTTCGAGGCCAGTGTCAAAATCCAGTGCTGATGTTCAGCACTTGAATAATGTACTGTGCTTCCAAAGACAGTGACAGGAGTTTGGATTTTAAATGCAAGTTAAAGACCAAACTCCACAACAGGTAATCTCAGAGTTACTAAAAATTGCATTAAAAAGATGAACTTGTATGAGGGCTATGTGCTGGTTTATGATTTTATATTAGATTTATAGTGCTATTTTAATGCACCTACTTGTTCTATTTCAATATAGAGGAAGAAAAATTCTTAGGTTATAAAAAGTCCTGTCCTGCCATTACTTTGATACAATGTAATAGAGCATAAATTACCTTTGGGGTCAGCGTTTGGAAACAGCCTGTTCCATGGTACCTTATTTTTGTGTGGTAGGGAAAGCAAGTAGTTTCTGGCCTTTAAATTTATTATACAATTCAAATCTTCTTGGGAAGGGGATCCAAGTATACCTAGAAAAATGAATACAAACAAAAGTGCATTCTGTTAAAAGCACATTAATACAGTTGTATCATATCTGCTAAAACTCAGTATTAAAACTGCTGGGAAGGAGATTTTAGACCAAATGTTTTAAGGCTACAGAATATCTGCAGAGTTTTTAGAAACTTCTACTAAAACCCAAATTTTTAAATAAATAAATGCATCTGAGTTTTCTAATGATCTGTAATCTGTTTAAGAAGATCCCAGTAAGTGGTATACATACAGAAATGTTTAAAATTTTGACTTATAATAATACATAAGCTTTTTAAATGTTTAAAATTTTGTTTTAAAAATGTATCTGCTGATGTAAATAAATTGGTGAGTATTCTCTAGTTGTCCCCAAAACAATGATTTGTAGCAATTGCTGCAAAAGTAACTGGAGGGAAGAGCTGACACACCTGCAGCTCCACACCTCACCCACTGACCCACTGGAGAGAGACCAGCCCAGCTGGCAGAAACGATGGAGAGAGACAGATGGATGTGGAAATGCTGCTTTTCCATAAAGCTTACCAAGAATATGGTTAAGTTGGTCAAGGTAGTGTTTTCCTGGGAAGATAGGTCTGTTGGAGAGCATCTCTGCCAGAATACAGCCCACTGACCAGATGTCAATAGACTTGGTGTAACCCTGCAAGTGAGGCAGAAACACATTTTGGTCAAATTTTTGCATAACAGCAGTAACATGTTACTTTAGTAAATTGTGAAAGTGCACACAAATCATCTTTTTCTTTTTTAGATGAGTCACACTTGATCATGCTGTTTGGTTTTTCTGTAGAAATGAAATAATTAAGAATCATATATCAAAACACTACTTTGAAGGAGTAGCAAGAACTGAAGTCTCCAAGATATGATTTTCCAAAACGATTAAGTTTAGCTAAATCTGTTACCAACTGCAAATTGTTGAGATTCCCTAATGCCAAAACAAGTTTAAACGAAAAAATTTTGGAAACCAGGTCTTCTTAACTGCACGTGTGCAAGCAGCCATCCCTCCTCAGGGGATCTCAGCAGCACTCCAGGAAGAGGCCTTTGGCAAAGGGGGGAAATGGCCAAACCAATCATTGTTGGTTGGCTGCTCTGTACAACACAACAGGCAGCAAGAGGTGAAGATGCTGGGAGGAGGCCACACCAGTCACTGGGATGTAGTGGGAATAGAACAAACAGAGGGATACCCACGGGTATGGGTAACCTGTGCCATCCACAGGAAAGGGCACAGCAGTGACATCCAGCAGGGACAGAGCCCCACTGTGCCTGGCCTGCTGCCACTGCTCCTCCCTTGGGAAGGCTCTGTCCTCACTGACCCCACAGCCACTGGGCACCAGCTCCTCAGCATGTCATCCCCTTGTATTTGTGTTCAAGGCACCATAATTGCAAAAGGAATCATGCATTAAGCCAGGAACTTTTAAGCTGATCACCTCTTACAAACACAAAATAATTTCTTTGTAAAAGCTTCTGGTAAGTGGATGCGGATAGCCAGAAATATAGTTAAGCTGCCCTATGCTGTGGCCTCAGTAAGGATCTAAAATACAAGATGTGAGTTTAAAATATGAGAAGCTGGGGGAAAAAACCCTCAATTGGTCAGACATCTATTTCCTAAAAGTGCCTTGGACATGCTATTGCCACAAAATAAACCCACCAACTGGAAAAGCTGTAAATCCACCAGGAATAACAGTCATCCCAGAATATGAAGTACCCCAGGTGTCACCCGGATGTTTTGCTAACAAGTGTCTGGCTGTGGGAGTGAACACAGGAGTTCTGAAGGACACCCACCACCCACACTGGGACTGGATGCACCTTAAAATGGCCACAGAACACAACAGTAATTCCAAATATATAGAAACCAAAGGAATGATTTAATGAAGACTATGGGAATGCAATTAAGACTGACACATAAGAAGGATCACATGCCTTCATTCAGAATCAGATTTACCCTCATTATACACTCTAAACCTAAATTAAGATGTCAAGATAACATTAAGGCAACATTTGTAGCCTTGATGGAGGCAGCAGTGGAATACTCATTCCTAGCACTCCTGTCCTGCTCAGTGGCATAGCAGTTGATGGAAGCAGTCTCATGACTGCAAGGAACTGGAGGTGTGGGAAGTGGAGCACATGATTATTCAGTTCTAGCACCCAGTAACTGATTCTGGAATCACACTTTATTGCAAGCCAGTAGCTCTACTGGAAACCCATGCTCACTTCTTTCCAAGACAACGCGTGCGTTCTGATCCTCAAAACACACAAGGGGGAAGCACAGTTGGTACCCACAAGTGAATAAACAGGAACAGCAGCACCACAGCAGCCCTCTGTGGCCCTTACCTTAGAATTGAGCATGATTTCAGGAGCCCTGTACCAACGTGTGGCCACATACTCTGTCAGGAATCCTGTGTGATCATGATCGGGATCTGCAACGCGAGCCAATCCAAAGTCACAAATCTGGTTTTAGAGAAGTAAATAGAAAAAAAGGCACATTAGATACACACTTCCAATATTGTAACATCACTAATTCACCACTCTCCAAACCTACAAACACAGTGATGGCAACCCATGTATTTAGAAACAAATTATTGCACAAAGGTGAAGAAAAATGTTTTGGATCAATTACAAAGAATATCCAATTGCCATTCTGGGGCCAGGAAGAATAAACAAGAAAGAGAACAGGAGAAAAAAAGATGTTTCTGGAACAATTTATGTTCCACCATGGGCTTGCTTAACAGCACCTTTGCCAAACAGGCACTAAGATACATTGCTCCAACCTCTTAGAAATTCACCAGAAGACAAAAAGAAAAGCAATTAAGACTTCCGGACAACATAATTAGCAACCAACACATTTGGAACCAAGTTCAACATCCTATTTTACAAAAGCTGTCATCATAACTGCATCTTTCCATGAAAAACAACCTATCCAATCATGAGATAATGGTAGACTGGAGAGATTATAGACTGTTGAAGGAAGTATGAGCCTAAAAGGAAAAAAAAAAATCTCCACAAAACTAAACACAAGCAAGAAAATATTTCTCAACCCTTTCTCAGGAAAATATATTTATCTAACTGTGAAAAGAAAAACAAACACCGATTTACACTAGTGAGTTCAGCAAAAAGAAAAAGGTGGTTCTAATTATGCTCTGGTAAGGAGGCTCCATGGCTTTCAGAGCTATTTAGTGTCTAGAGAGAAATTAAGAAAATTGAAAATGTGAAGACAGACTGTTATAGAGCAGAGCAGCTGTTCCTTTCTTACCATCCCAAAGATGGCAAGATTGTTGGGTGGTACATCAGAAACATTCACAAGCTTCTGCTGCCCTCCAAAAAGTACCAGGTTATGATTGCCACACAAAGTGTATTTCCATGAAAGAATACATATTCTCAGGAAAACCAGGCATCAAATGCAGGAGTGGCAAACAGCAGGAGGTTCCTCTGCTGCGTTCGTCTTGTAATATGTACTCTTAGATAGCTAATTGTGTACAGTGATTATATTGAAAATGTGAAGTGAAAATAGGCTGTAGTCAATAAAGTCAGTAATGCAAAATCCTACCAAAACCACAGAAACCTCACTGTGCTGTGGCAGGTATTTCTTAATTTTCCTGTAGGGACAGCCTGTCAGTGAAATAATAGATAGATCAGTTAGGGAAGAAATACTTCAGCTGACTAAAAGCGACATGTGAAAGACAAGATTCAGCAGCTGACTGTTACACAGAGGGTCTGAAGAAAAGGCAATGATGAATGTCATAAACCAAGCTGCATGCTATTACTTTAGCTACATATTAAAAAAGTAAACCAAATCCCCTGAATCCTTAGAAAACAACCCCAAAATGAACCTTTTTAAGCATGGTAAGGTTCTCCCAGGCTACAGGAACAGAGCAGCTGCCTTGTGTGCAATTAGCAGCTTACATAAAGAGACTCAGTACAAATAATCAGAAGAGCCTCCTCTAAAGACAAAAACGAAGAAACTGTAGAGGACAGCTTAGAGACTCCAGAAAATAATTACGCAGCAGGCAAAATTGTTGTAATCTCTTCCTCCTAACCTCAGAAAAAAGCTAGATAAGATTACAGGCAAGGAGACGTGCAGAATTTTAGTGTTACACAAAAGCAAAGTGCTATGGTTTGTTACTATTAAAACAAAAGAAGAAAGACACTCAATGGTCCACAGTGAAAAGCAAGAACTGAATTACAGAAGGTGTCTCTGAATCTCTCAACTCAAGTAGAAAAATGCACATGGGATGGAAAGGAAGAATAACGACAAAGAGAGCTCATTAAAATGACAAAAAGGCCTTGCTGACTGGAGCAGAAACAGGTTAAGCAGAAAAGCAGAAACACCATTAGTGAGAAAGACTTCAAGGTTGAAGCTGCGAGAAAGAGTTTTGGCTGCAGAGCTGACAGGAGTGATAGCACAGAGGGAAAGGGACGCTGGAGATGCAGGGCTCTGCCTGCAGCCCCGGGTGAGGGATGGGCACAGCCCTGACTGTACCTGGGGAGGGCAGAAACTTCCCACCCCGTGGCACCAGGACACACTGAAAGCAGCTGCCCTGCTGGGAGGTACGTGGGGCCACTGTGCATGTACAAATGATGATGAGTAGCAGGCAAAGCACCAGGAGTTGGTTTTTAGGCTTCTCCACGTGAACAAAAAGGAAAAAAAAAAAGAAATCATCTGAGAGCAATATAGTAACAGGTAATTTTTCTTGGCATTTTGACTAAGTCAAGGTAGAGAACAAAAAACTGCATAATGAAAGACGCAGGTACATCAGTCAGTGCTTCGTGCCTTGGAGAAACAGTACAGATGCTGCTGAGACAGAAGAAATTACTTCCCAGCTAAATAAATAAATAATGCCAGCATCCTATTTATATATTTAGCTTCTACTTCTTGAAAACAATGTTCTTGCAATCAGTATCAGGGATGGTTGGGCTTTTTTAAACAGAGATGGCTTAAAATTGGATAAAGCTATCAAGCAGATGGGAAGATTTAAGAGGATCATGTACATATGACCATTTACTAAGCAAATGAAATGACACCCAATGGTACTACTAATATACTGAAATATCTGCAGTTGTATTGTTGAGTAGCCTGTGCCTCTGTGTGCATATTTGAATTAAAGGAAACAGAGAGGCTGCCATTAAGTTTAACTGTTACTGATAAGATGGTGGTTGAAACAGTTGCATCTCTGGAGTAATTGGTAAAATCCTGAAACAGACATTAACTTGAAGTTTTCCTTAAAAAAAACCCTCCCTCAGGAAGGAAGGACGGAAGGACGGAAGGAAGGAAGCTCGTTACAACTTGTAGAACTGTGAGCTCCAGAAGAGAGCAAGAGCTCTCTCCCACAATGCCATTAAAGAAAAAAGCTAACAGAATTACCCCTCAAGATGGACAAACTTTCTACTGACCTTCTTCCAAAGGATATGACTTTTAGTATTATTTTAAACTGTTTGTTTCCACTGTATGCTGTGTTTGAGTTTATGTACCTTTTCCTTCGTGAAGGGGTTAATAACTTTGAAGGTATTTGTAATTACAGCTGCTGGAATCCCACAGCAAGTCAGAGGTGACCAGCCCAGCAGCGCATCAGGAAGAGCTGACAAGATGCAGTGGGAATATAAAGCAAATTGATCACCCAGACAGTATTTAGAATTGACCAGCATACAAACAGCAAGGAATTGTGTGACACTTGGAATTGTGACAAACCCATACAGCCCACAACTGGTTCACACTTTGAAGAGCATATTTTTGTTTTGTGGTTTGTTTATCGAGAATGTTAGAGCTACACTAAAAAATAAAGGGTAATTAGGAGCAACACAGTATTCAACAAGCACAGTTGTACCACCTCAGATCAAGCACTGTAAACTCTGCAGTCTCATTCCATCAGTGGCCACCAGCAAATACATGATGTACAGTGTAAAAGGGAACATACTCCAGTGCCTCTCACCTTCCATGGATTGCCCACTGTGGGACTCTAAATCACATGGAGCACTCAACAGGTTTTTTTTTCTGCTAACTTGCTTCGTGTTTTTTTAAAAACTGCAATATCTACAGTGCTCTGTGATACCAAATTCCACAGCTTAACAATGGTGCAAGTAAACTTCACCTGCTCCTTTCCTCCCCCCCAGCCTTTTCCATAGGTAAGGACAGTGAACACAACTGCTCTCTATTCACCCTCCCTATGCCACTGACAATGTTATCAAATCCTATTGGATTCCTCTGTTCCTTGTGCACTATCTTGCAGCAGAGGAGATCCAGGCTAAATAGCTCTTTGTGATATGGAGAGCAGTATTTTGAAATCCTGGTCTCCTCATATCACAGGGAGAAGTGTGATAACTATGATCACACTAAAGATTCAAAAGCAACTGAAAGGTACAGAATGCCATGTTTTCTGTTTTATTCACTATTTCTGTTCTAATTCTTCACACTTGGTTTGCTTTACTGAATACCACTAAGCATTGAGCTGACATTTTCCAAGAATCATAACAGCTCTAAGCTCATCCTTCTGTAGTATTAACGAGTACAGAGCCCATCACTGGAAATGCAAATTAGGAACATTCTCTCCTTAAGTAATTGCCGTGCATTTAATCAGCACTGAATCTCACATGCCACTTTAGCTGCCCACTAATATGAAGTCCTTTTCCAACAACAAAACATTAACAGTGTAAACAGAGAAACCAAATCCTGAAACACACACAGTTCTGAGTTTACTTTTGAGGTAAACATGATGCTACTTCAGATCAGTATTTTCACCCAGCTTCAAAGAGGCTGTTTCCAAGTCAGCCTCCAGATGGAAACAGTGATGCACTCATTACAGCAGCCTAACAGATTCTTAGTCACTCAAACCTTGATAATTATTTTATCAAGCCAAATAATGTTTTGTCAATCTTTCCAGGACAAAAATCACATTAATCCCCAGTAAAAACCCCACATTCATGGTTGTTTACGAAGACCATGGCAGGAAAATCTGTAAGAAACTCAACTCACCTTGAGATCACATGTGGTGTTAAGCAGCAGATTTGAAGGTTTGAGGTCACGGTGAAGCACATTGGCTGAATGGATATATTTTAACCCTCTCAGAATCTGGTAAAGGAAATAACAAATGTGGTCGTTGCTGAGGTGTTGAGTCTTTAAGAGCTTATAAAGATCTGTCTCCATAAGATCTTGCACAATGTATCTGTGAGGCATTAGATGTAAGGCAGCAAAAAAACTCGGTGTCATGGCAGGTATCAACATATAGTACCCAAAGAAACTTCTAGAACATTTTATCTCTCTTATTTGTCTCTTGATGACAATTATGAAACTGTGTAGTTGATGCTTGCTTTAGAAGTTTGGAATCCAATCAATCCTGTTATATGATGCAGCCCTTTACAGAATTAAGAGGCACCAGCATGTGATCCTCTCAAATTAATCATCATAAACCTCTATTTCTTCATAGTAGAGCTTGACTTTTACTGGAATCTTAATTTCATCTGATTCCTATCTTGCTTGCCAAGAAACAAAGGGTGGTTTTTTGGTTAATGAGTAATAAGCTTCCAAGATACTTGCTTGCAGTTGCATAAAAGCATGAAGGTAGAAGATCTCATCATTTCTGATAAATTTTCTCTACCATCTCCCCACTTAAAAAATTTAGCTGTTCTTCTCTACTACATATATTTATTATGCTACATCAAACACAGCAGTCCTTCTCTTACCAAAATTAAATCCCAATATACTCAGTGAGATGATTTTTTATAAGATTGCAAAGATAATTAAAATAAGAGATTTTTTTTTTCTGCTTTGACAGGAATGAGTTAAGTAAAATTCTTCCCCTTTAATTCAAGAAAAATTGAAACAATTATAGCAGAGTCTGGTCATTTTACCTTCTCTTCAAAGCAACCAGTTCTAGCAGCAGCTCTGTTAAGAGCAAATATAGTTTTAGAATTATGTGACTAAACTAAATCTTCTCTACAATGCTGAGTTCTTTGCCTTGGAAGATAGGAATTAACATTTTTCTCTTTTCCCGGAAAAGAAAGAATAAAACTAGTGTTCATCTACACCAAACTTATACATTTATCTATAAACTGATCGAGTACTATTAACTTCCCTTTTGATTTACAATAATAGAAGCCAACTTTTATTAAAATTTAGGAAGGAAGAGGATGAAGGGGAAGAAAAAAAATCAAAAGAGAGGAGGCAACCATTACTAATGATGCCAAATAACACTTTGAAAGGATACACATCTTTCATCTGTTCAATAGTTGGAGCTCTGATAATGTCATTTATTCCAATAATATTCTCATGCCTGAAGCGCAGTAGGATCTTGATCTCTCTCAGAGTTCTCTGGCAGTATGTCTGATGCTCAAAGGGACTGATTTTCTTTATAGCGACTCGAACTTTGTTGACGTTATCGTAAGCAGAACTAGAAGAGAATCAATAACATCAGTTAAAAGGAACATCAAATTCATTCAATTCAGGAAGAAAGAATGTGAATTCAGTTGAATATAGGGGTGGTGCATTTTGTTTACATTCACTTTTCTCAAATGAGGAGAGGTGACAATGACACACGTCTTTCAGTTTGGTGAACTGACAAAACGCTGCTGTTTTTTCACCAGCCCATTTGGGTCTCTACAACCATTGGCTTTCCCAGCTGACTTGGAGTCTGTTGATTCATGGGTACTGCACAAAGGAAAAGGTGTTTGTCTTCTTTATCAGCCTGTGCAACAATCAAGCCTGAAGCTTTTTCTATATGCTGTAATCATTAGAAGTTTGAGAAAGTTCATATTGCACGTTGGGGTGCAGAAAACCCTGCAGAAATCATCTTTCAAGAGGATTATAAGTTGGACATCCTGTGTCCAACTCCCACAGGTAACACCAGCTGTCACCATCTTCCATCAATCTACACTGTCAGCACCTCCGTAACAGACACGGAAGAACAAAAGGGATGGAGACAGAATCTTTTCAAGTTCAGTTCCAAAGATAACAAAGAGTCTGAGGAAAGAAAGCTGTATCCAGGTACACATGTGGAGGGGAAGCAGCACAATGAGGATCACAGTCACTGTGACCCACAGTAAGGAACTCACTGCCTCCTACATTTACATGGCTGTCTTTCCAGGAGCTTACAACTCCATTGCCAGCTACACCAATAAATAGGCTCAATAAATAGTATTTCTGTTCAACATGCCTACACATTCATGAAGAATATCACAGCCTGAGTCTAATTAAAAGTCTCAGTAAAACATATCTAATCATCTAAAATCTGGACCATGAATCCTTACAAGTTTTAGTATGTTTTATATGGTCTTGTTTATATGAATGACAAAGCATCTCTTTACCATAACTTCTACTTGTATTAGAAGTATATGGCAATTTAATAATTAGAATTTAGACATATATATATATAGATATGATTCTTGTTCCTACTCAAGCTCACTACTTGCCTTATTAGGAAATTAAAAAATAATCAAGCCTACATTCCATACATTTCTGTTAGCCTCAACTATTTAATATAAAAATATAGGCATACTAGCCACAGAAGCTTTACATCTCGCCAATTTTCTATAATTGAGTCCCAGAACTTTCTTTGAAACTCTTAACCGGCCTTACTCTGCTGAGATGTCCAGGTACCTGGTGACCAGATAAAGCAGAATAAAATACAAAAATCCAATCAGAAAAGGAGACCTCAGAGGAATTCAAATGCCTGGCCACATCAAGGCTCTTCTACCACTAAGCAGAGATATGGTGCAACAAGGTGTTTTTGAGATGGTACTGTCACCACTGGATGCAAAAGTGTTTAAAATTTCTCACTTTCATTATTAAAACTGACATATAATTCAGTCAATTAGGGTCATCAGTAAGATCTTCATACAGCACATGCATATGTAATGGCACCCTTTTTGCATGGTTTTCCCACACAATCCCTTTGACCTGCCTGCATCCCTGACCCTGGTCTGTACCCACAGACTGTACCATTTATTTGCCTCTAGAAACACTGAACTCGAATGCTCCACGGGGAGCTTTGAAATGCCACATGCTGTGCAAGTATTCATTACAACTGTTGCCACTGCATATGTATAGATAACACATTAGCAGTTCCTCAGTCCCAAAATAGATAATAACCAAGTGCCATAAGTGGAACTTGGCATCGCCTCCAAGAGCACTTGGGCTCCAGTAATTTTCTTAGCTCGTCACCTGTGGTGTTTACAATAGACCAGGGAGGTTGGTCACAAGCAGAAAACAAAACCAGAAATAACTCTGAAGCGTGAACAACCTGGATTTGGGAAAGAAATGGAAGAATCCTACGGGCCATTTAATCATTATAAATAAACCTCCTGCCTCCTCCTTTGTATTGACTTGAGCATTTTTTTCTGCCACAATGTAGAATCTTAGTTCCTTTCAAAGGACTGGACAGCAGCAGCTATGCAGAATACAAAAAGACAAAATGCCAATATTTATCAATTGATGCTGCTTAAATAAAGGCTCCCAGTCTTTTACAATATTTGATAAATCAGTTATTGCTTTTCAAGCAAAGGTTGCTTATTGATGGAAAAATGTATCTTTCCTTGTACAGATTAAATGAAAATGAACTTTTCAATTAAATATACCAAGATTCCCTCTCCTGTAGCTGTTTCACCTACAGTCCTTGAAGCATTTTCTTAGCAAAAGGTTTATGCTGTTATTTAGAAAAGGATGGATAATTTTACTTTCTGATGGTTCAACTATAATACACATGATTCAGTGAGGAAAAAAAGCTGCATATTTGGAGTAAAGATGCAATCAATTTCCTCTCCAGCATACCTTCCCCATCCAGTCATTTTTCTGTTTGTATCAGATCTCCCCACACTAACACAGCTAAGCTTTCATTGCCTCAGCTGAGGGGAGTAAAACTGAAATACTGTCTAGTTGAAACACTAAAAGGGAAACTGGATTTATTTCCGATGTCACATTTTTTGAAAGATGAGCCTTTCTGTAACTTGATTAAACATCTGAGGATTATCTCAATTTCTATGAGCAAGAAGCTAATCATACAAGCAGTAAGGTACACTTGCTTGTGCATAATATTTTAAATGTCATGCATAATACAGGTACACTGAGAATCTGTATTATCTAGTTAACACCATTTTACATTCTCAGTCACAGCCCTTAAAGCATTTATTTCTTTTTTTTTTACATTGCTTTAAGTAAACTCTGTGACCCTTTAAAAATGCTTTCTCAATTTGACACATGCTATAAAAAACTGCAAAAGCTAGACTGAACACACACATTAGAGAACTTTAATGGAACTGAAGAGTCAGGCTACAACCAGACTTCTATTTGGCCTAGGAAGCCATATCAAAATAACTGATTGACTATGCAGGAAACACCATAAACCCACAAAACTGGGTCCATTGTTAGGCAGACCGAATCATTTCCCAAGTTTTCGCTCCATCCGACTGTTCATTGCCTGCCACCAGCAGCAGATTTGTGCTCTCCCCTCCAGAGCTCTGCTGAAGAAATAGGCTGCTCATGGTGAGCATTTCAGTGTTTGCAAACGAAACCACTCTGAAGGTGCAAATGCAGGCCCTGGTGCATCCCCCTGCAGCCCACGCACCAGCTCATCTCTGCGGGTTCATCTCACGGGTTCCAGCCGCAGCCAGAATTACAGATCTCACTGTACTACTCCTGATCACCCATGCTCCCCCTGCAGTCCGACCAGGATCAGCTCTGCAGCACATCCCATCCGTCTTCAGCGCATCCCAAATTTAGATTATTTGCATTCTGGCAGTGCTGTCCCAGTGTGCACAGTGTAACCTATTTGTCTGAGCTGTCAGCTTCTACTAAACCTTAAAACAACTGGTTATATTTGCAACGAAGCAGTTAACTGGGACATCTTCTGAAGTTAGGAACTTTCTGTTACCTTTTTTCCAGAGAAGTTAAAAATCTGTAAAGTGGGAATAATAGTTCCCATATTAACAACTTTTAGAGTGCCAGTTTATAGCTTTTAGTTTCTAATTGTTAAGCCCATGTACTGATCGGTACCCACAAATGTGTACCATTATGATGACTCTAGTCACCAACACTTTAAATATTCAGAAGGATGAATTTACTTCCACCCTGATCATGTGCAGCCTCACAAGCTGAAGCAACCATTCAGCTGTGAGTGCTATTTATCTGTAATGTGATAAATTTAAATACAGATTTTGCAACTGCCCAACTGTTGTAGCCACAACATTATTCCTGTTCCAAGCTGTGGTTACCAACCTGTGACAACCTGCAACAGCACCGTTATTTAGATACTTTTGCAACATCGTGTGAAAATCAATACAAGCCCCAGCAGCAGAGTTCATCGTTCCTGATTTTAAGTATCTTGTAAATATATAATAAAGTTTTGACTACATAAAACATCAGCTGTACAAAATAAACAAATGAGCATTTATAAACCCAAGAAGTTGCACCACGTAACTTTCAAAGCCAGTTTTAGTCCTTCTACTCTCTGGTACCAACTTCCTTTTTAAACAGAAGCCCAGGGCGGGGCTGCTTCCAAGAGCAGTGACCAGAAAGGCACCGCAGCTCTGAGCCCACAGCGCTGCCAGCTCAGGCGGCCTCTGGCATGTGCCCCTCTCCCATAAACTCCTCGGGAAGGGAAGCTTTTCACCAGGCACGTGTGGCCGAGTGCCAAAGCTCAGCTCCTTCTGCCCACAATGCCTGCTGCATGTTCTTCCACCCATTCCTATTCCTCGCATGTTTCACTTGGGGCAGAACTGGAACAAGTGAGAGCATGCTGCAGCTGCCGGCAGGAAAGGAGCCAGCTCCTGGCAGCCCCTGCATCCCTCAGAGGGCTGGTCCTTCACACTGAAAAACAACTGCCTGCTCCTCTGCCACGCTGCCCGCAGGCTTTCCCCACCATGGGATGTTCTTCCAACACTTTGAGGATTATTCACCTCACGGTTGTCTTACAGGCTGCTCTCAGAACACGCACACTCACACAAAATACACAATGCTACTGGCAAACATCCTAATTACAACTCTAAATAAAAGACTGATTTGAAGTTTAAAAGGGAATTTTTATCAGTAGCTTTGTGTTGCTGTGGAAACAGGATTCCAAGGGCATATCCAGAGATAAGAATCTTTCTGAGATACTGGATAATTCTGCTTACATTCAGAATAGGAGAGGCAAAAATAATTCCCAGCAAGCAAGTTGATCTATGGAGATCTTTAATCTTTTCATTCGGTCTACATTTAGCTCAATCATGGACATTTCCACAACATGCTGACATTTATCAAGTTACAATGCAAATAGCTTAAACTTATTTTTAAGACTGCTGTAAATAAAATAATGCAATATTATGACACAGTAACAACCACCCTAACAGACTGTTTGCTACAACTTTTGGGGATGGGGGAAGGTGGTTGCAGAAGTGCAGATTTGCAGAGGGCTTTGGTTTTTTTGTTTGGGCCTTTTCTAAATAATCAGATGTTAACCCTTCCAGATTCCTCAGAATAATTAGTTCCTTCTTTTACATGATTAAACCACAGAGAGCAGCTATAGTGTGTGATTTTTTTTAATAAAGAGAAAAGACTGGAAAAAGGATAAAAATAGTCAAAGACTATTTGAGGACATTGAGTAATGCATCATTTTTACACTGTTGAATGTATTTTTGTAGCCAACTGTAAACACCTACGTTTACTAGAAATATTTGTTACTTTCCTCTATTTATTCATAACATTTTGAAGGGAAATAAATGTATTATTCATTAGACTTTTTTATTAGCACTAATTTTAAAAATCAGCACCTGGTTTTAGAAGGAACAAGTGCCTACTCATACTGGAATACATTTGCCATGTTTCAAGAAACCTCAATTTATGAACAGACAACCCATGTTGTACTCGTTTTCAATCTGATTTCTCAGCTTACTCTAAAAGAGGTTCTCAATAACAAAGCACTTCTTAGGTTTGTCAGCTGTCAATTCAGGAAATAAACTACAGAAGCAGGGGCATCTTAATACACTTCTACTTTTCTCCATTAAAGATTTAGTTTTAAAGACTAACTCCTACCATGTCCAAACGTCAGCAATCCATGAAAATGGAGAGTTACCTCACTATTAGATTCTTTTAAAAAGAACAAACAAATAAAAAACCCCTCAGCCTTGAGGCTCTAGTTGCTTTACAAGAACCTAAAATATAATAAAACTTTAACAGGAGCACCATGTACTTCTTTATGCTACTCTGAGGGCAGAAGTCAAATAAGCTGTAATTCAGGACTCTTGAATCATCTATTGGTTTGCTACAAACACTCCCCATTGATTATTATTACCTTCCTAGTCTTTGGGAAGCATCCGTAAGCACTGACAGCTTATAATGAAAAAAGAGGCCAAAAAACTTGAATTCAACCTTGAGATAGTTTAGAGTAAGCCTAGGTACAAGATCTGCTGTGCCACAGCTCCCCACTGAAAACCAATGACAGTTGGTCCTCACTTTTCTTGCTACAAAAATGGCAGCAGGAGACAACTGAGCAACAAGGGAACATTAAAATAACTATACAGGAGATGTGACCCAATTTGCAGCAGTATGAATCTGGCCTTACCTGAAAACTCCTAACTAAATGTTATTTGAAAATCTTGGGGTTGGTTTGAGGCTTTTAAAGTAGTTTTCAATTAGTCAAGATTCTTGTAACAGTGGATTGGTTATCGCTTTGGGGTTTCTAGATCTTTTATCATTCTGCAAAGCAATTGTCATACTTACAAAGTCCTCATGTTCTTTATATATTTTATATATATCTCTATATATATCTACCTATATATACATCTCCATATTCATAACTCTTTTTGTCTGTTGCTCATCACCAAAGCTAAGGCTTTGGTTCATTTTTTATTATAGAAGATACCTAAACAAACTATTTTTGATTGGTATTTCTTTCAAAGTTGATTCTTTTTCTTTTCCAACAAGGCAGAAAAGAAATATAATTTCTAAATGAGTGCCCTTTATTTTACCACAAGTCCATAGCAAGGTGCCCACGTGACCCCTGCAGATTCCACCATGCTTTTAGTCGACCTCCGAGGCTTACTGGGTCAAACTGGAACAGCACTGCCTTCACCTCTACCACCTCCTGCTTCAGTCATCTTCCTCTTAACAATCCAAATCAATCCTGATAGTAAAGCTTCCTGCTACAATTACGCCAACTCCTTCCTCCCATGACAAAGGTGAATAATTACTCTAAAGTGATTTTACTCAGATCTGATCTGCTACAGGTTATTGCCCTTCACACCACAAATTCTTAAGGCAACTTTCATAACCTCCTAAGGCGATTTGCTTTCATTTCATTCTATCTGCTCAAATAATTCTAATTGATACTTGTGAGACACTGGCAAAGGCTTCCCAGAGAAGCTGTGGATGCCCCATCCCTGGAAGTGTGCCGGATCAGGCTGGAGAGGCGTTGGAGCAACCTGGTTTAGTGGAAGGTGTCCCTGCAGGGGGTTGGCCCTACTTGATCCTTCAGGTCCCTTCCAATTAAAACCATTCTAGGCTCTAATAGGTTACAAAGAGACAATTTTATTTTTCAGAATTTGAAAAGTAGAATTTGATGGATCCTTGAAAAAAAAATCAATTTTAAACTATTTACTATGCACATTATAATTACTTAATAATATATTTTCCTAGATCACTCCTAGTATTTTGAAAACAAATATCCAGTCATGCAAAATGGAGTCTGTTAAATTAATTACTTTTGCCAGAAGCTCAGTCAATTCATAATCCTGGGTGTGGCAGACCAGATGATTTGTGTTTTGTTAGCATCTACTAAACAGAACTATGAAGAGCAGCATTTCTAGAACTACACCTTAATACTGGCATTACAAAAATAGTGGCTATTTCACCCAAGGCTCTGTACTGTTTAGCTAAAGATGTTATTTAATTTTATGGTGTTTTGATTAATCTTAGTTTGAAAAAAAAAAAATCAATTCCCTCAATCTCTTCTAATATGTATTTTTCTTTCCATACCTTTAGCTGTAGAACACTGTGACTTCAAAACACCACGTATGCCTACTCTGTGTTATGCCACTTCAGTTCAGTCTTCAGAAAATAGAAAACTCTTACATCTCACTTTATCTACTTCTTCCCTTCCCACTTCCCTATTTTAGAGGTTTACTGGTTCTCCACTGTCAGTATTTCCTTTGATAGCATCGATGCCAAATTTAACAAATTTCACTGCTATGTTTAAAAGCCCTTTGGCTACCTGTGAAATAGACCTTTCATTCCAAAGGCACTCACTGCTTTTGATAAAATATGATGACATTAAATATCACTATTTTTCTTCTAGATATTTAAATTCCTGTGGGAATGAATTTTGGGCTAACATTGTAAGAGCTCCACGACATGAGACAACCTACAGTCTCACAGAATTCAAAGAAGTGGTTGTGGTTCACTATCCCTTTTGTGCCTCACATCCCTGCCCTCACTTTTTTGGTTGGAGCAGTGCCTTTTTTGTGTCAGTTCAGAGAACTGAAGCAGCTCAAAGCTGAAGCAGGAACAGTAAAGAAGCCTTTACCTGCATAGTCCTATTCCCTTCCTGTGCCAGCACCAGCACTCACAGGACTTTGTGTCCATCATTTCAATTTATCACCTTTCAATTTTACTTTTTTATGAAGTCAGTCTTCAGCTAAACCAGCTTTCCAACACAGCAAATGCTCCAGCAGTGGCAAGTCCCAGCACAGGAGTGGAGGAAGGAATGACAGAGCAGAATGGTGGAGGGAAAAGCTGCCCCTGCAGCAGCAACACAACCCGAGATCAGCACAGGTCAGCTCTGCAAAGCTCAGCTCTGGAAAGCTCAGCTCAGGTGTCTGGGCCTGCCAGGAGAACTTAGTCTCCACACAGCCCATGAGGTGCCCACCCCCTCCTCCTGTGCTTAAGGCTCCTCAAGGGGCCACAAAAAGCCACCACCACAACAAAGGAGAGGTCAGTAACATCACCACTGTCACTCCAGAGCCTGGAGACAACCACCACATCACTAACAGCAAAGCAGGAACCATAAATGCATGCAGGAAACATTTCCCCTTTCCTAGAGGGAAGGGAGAGCACCACCAGAGAGCTGTGAGTGCTGATGGGATTAGCAAATCCTCCAGTGTGGTTTAGTCTTTTGTCTGCTAAGGTTCTAATTTGACTTATATCCCAGATACTCCTCCTAAAATCAGCTTATTTAATTGACTCCACACCATATAAATAGCTTATTTAATTGATTCCACGCCACATAAATCTTCAGAAGAGATAGTTCACAGTATTTCATTCCAACAGAAAATAGAACAAAATCATCCATGTACACTCAAAAGCAGAGATTTTCCTAAACTTGATGTAGAAATGCCAGTGCAAAATGAAAACTATCCCAAAGCACTGATGAAAACAAGGTCATTGCTACTGTCCACTCTGCCATGGTTAGTTCAGTATTTCACTTGCAAACACAACAAAACAACCAAACCACTAGCACTGAGTGTGCATCTCACCACTATCAAAGTTATTTCTCTTCATATCAGATTAGAAGGCATTTTCTACATGTTTTTTCCACCTTTCTAACAAGACATGCCAACAGTAAACCCTCAGCATATTCACAGATTGGTGTTTTGTTCAGAGGAGGTATCAACATTAAGACATTTTGGCTACTGTAGCTGAAAGGAAGCTATTTCACAATTATGAAACACTTTAAAAAATCCAAAATAAAAGTCAACCTCAATGTCATTTGGGATATTTTGCAACATCCAAATCCCAATAAAATTGAGCAAATTCTGGACTGAAGTATTTTGGGGAATATTGATTTGGAGTGCTCAAATTACCTTAAATTTCACTCAGGACACATCAGCAATATTTGGGGGAGCAATCCGCCTTCCTTCCAAACAAGTAAGAAGTACAGTGCTGCAGTGGCAGCTGGTAATTTTAAGAGAAACTGCAAAATGAAGTAATTGCACATTATAAACTGTAAGCCTAATTGCGAGCTGCTTAAAACATACCCACAACACAGACGAATTACTTTCTACCATGTAACAAAAACTCTCATTTGCATCCTAATCACCACAGAGTATTTTAGTATTTTATGAAAATTCTCTTAAAATACAAAAGAAGAACTTCCAAGAGAAGAGATTTCCTCTTAAGAGAACTTAGGCAGTTGTGACTTTGGGTTCTGCAAACCAGATGGACAGTAAAAACATGTGCACCACGACTCTGCCAAAACGGGACTGTAGTGAAGATTCTGCCCAAATCTAACTGAAAAATATTTCTATTACAGCCTTTCCACAAGAAATATATACACAAACCAGTATTTAATGCACCACTAAGAGGTCACTGGGCTGGAGGGGCACAGCACAAGCCCAGGCAGCACGGAGGCAAGTGGGGCACCAGGAGGCTCCTGCGTGCAGAAGGGGCTGAGGGGACCCGAGGCTGTCCCTGCGCTGGCTCTCCTCAGCGGAAACGGGTGGAGACAGGAATGCTTGTGAAACAGAAACCAGCTCCTGCACCTCGATGGAGCACAGGAAACCCTGCCAAAGTATCTACCAATAGCTCATCAAATAACCCCATCTGAATCAGTGACATTTATTACGAACTGGAACTATTAATCTACCTGCTCACAGTTGACAACAAAGTATATTTGGCTTTTTGTGCATCTTGCAAAAAGATGAGTTTGAGAATAGCTTCTTCATATATCCAAAAGTTGTACTAAAGCAAAGGAAACAAGCTCCCTTCTGAAAACGAGATTCATCCACAAGCAAACCATCGCCTTTAATAACTGTCCTGACAACTAACAGAACATAGATTTTACACAGATAAATCACCTGAAATGAACTACACTGCTGAATTTCACCTTATTACACTATTATTTTTTTTACCTTACAACACAATAAAATAAAAGTTATATTTTTTAATGTTTATAACTCTGTACACTTCATTTGAGTGATCTGGAAATCAAAATCAAATACAATTGAAATCACTTTATGAAATGGTTTTGGGTTTGGGATTTTTTTTTTCCAGATATTATTTTAAAAGTTCCTAAAATACTTTAAGTGAAAGCATTCTCCAAATTATCAGAACAACATCCAACTTCATCCATGAGCAGTGCCAGCTCCCAGCGATGAAGGCTGACCAAGGACTGGGCTGTGTTACATGCACAGCCAGCAGGTCAAGGGAACTGTTTCCTGCTGTGATGGCACATGTGGAATTCTGCATCCAGTTTTCCTCCCTCCCAGTACTGGACTAAATCCAGCAGAAAACCATTAGGATGCATAGGGAGCTGAAGGATGTGACATAAAACAAAAAATATTGAAGAAACTGGGTTTGTTTCTAGGCTAGGCGGGGAAAAAGGGGTGGTGGTGGAAAACATCCAACTGCTCTTTTACGTTACATAAAGGGGAATCACTGAGAAAAGTGATCCAGACTCCTCTCAGAGACAAAGAGTACAAAGGACAAGAGGGGATGGTCCTGAGCTGCAGCAAGGTTTTTAACTCTCAGGTTTTTAAGGGGAAAAGTTTCACTGGACGATTGGTTCAACATTAAAACCAGAAGTTGCCCATAGATGCTGTAGAATCTCCATCCCCGGAGATTTTGGAAGTACTGAGTGACCAGGTTGAGCAACTTGCCCTAATTTTGACATCAGTCCTGCTTTGAGTAGGAGGTTGGACTACATGACCTCAGAAAGTCCCTTTCAACCTACATTATGCTGTGAAATATTCCATAGCAAGATGTCATAAAATATTTTCATTAAATACCAAATCAATCAGTTATTTTCATTTCTAGAACACAGCTGAAACCTATGACAAAGCATCAACAGAAAAAGCATTAAAAAAATTACTATGTTGGCGAAGTACTAGTTTTCAACACAAGCTGAGCTCTACACCTACTCAGTTGGTAAAGCACCAACTCTTCTGTGGGCTGTAGATCCCCACCCCTGAACAAGGAGCCGCTGAACTAACAGAGCCTGGTGTCCTACAAATACACATTTCTGGTCTCAGGAGTACCAATAAATCCATCTGTGAAACTGGGGCATGTCATGTCTCCTTGGGGAGTCTGATTTCTCGCATGTGACCTGATACAATCTCTTCCCCAGTGGAGCAGCACACAGGATCTCTTCACTCTAGCAAAATACCTATTTTTGTGAAACTTGCAGAATAACTTTCCATCTTTAAGACTTCTACCATCTATAAGATTTGATGGAAGGCAGGCAACAGGTAGTAGAACCATAGTAGGGGTATGGCAGATGGACTGATGCAGCCACATACAGATGCTGTGAACATATAAGCCTTTTTCCCTTAACAAAGCACGCTTCAAAGAAAACTCATACGTTATCGCTCTCTGTTTCCATGGGATGGATCATGCTGTGCTACAAAAATGTGTATTTATTTATAAAATGCAAGTGTCCATGAGCTGCACTCTCCAGCTAAACCAGTATCCCACAGCTTTGGGCTGGAAGCAAAAATTGCTACCTCTCATTTTCCACAAACCTGGAGGACAGCTCTGACACAGAGCGAGTGGCTGCTGCCCATCCCTGCTGCACAGCTTGTGAGGGGCCACCTGTCCATCACCGGGGAGAGCAGGAAAAGCAGCTCTAATTGCTCCTCTGGGTTCCCACGCCAGGTTAGGCAAGTGCTAGAAGCTTGAGTGACTGAAGGGAAGTGCTTACATCTGCCTTCTCCCCAGAGGGAAGAAGCTGATAACTAGCCACCAATTACACTCCCTAATTCCCTCCTCTGATCCTTGCACTGGGGAGGGTTGGCTAACTTGTATCAGCTCCCTGTTCTCCTTATCACACAGACAGAACATGTTAATTACCCATACTCAACCTGTGCTCCCTAAAAGCACAGGGACATGGATCCCTGCACTGGCTCCATCATTAAAGGACTCTCTCTCTCTCCGGATCAAGGCAAGAGTTAACAGAACAAATGGGCTGTTTCTGATCACTGCCCCTAAGCAGACCATCCCAAAACCAGGCTGACCCTCACAGAGGATGCAAAAGCTACCTTTTTGTGTAACTTGAAAGAAACTATTATGCAACCATCAATCCCATTCAAGTTTTCATGTGTTAATATAAATATCTATGCCTTGCAGATCGTTCTATTCCTGATTTCTTTCTGGTTTTAGTTTCTTTATTATTATGCTTTTCTTCATTTTAAATTATTGATGCTCTAAAAGTACGGCTGTTCCATGAGACAGCAGAGAGAAGCGTAACTTTAAAGAATCAACTGCCAAATGTTTAAAATATTATTTTCAGTATTACTTTAACATTTATCTGGACTACCAAAACTGCTAATACCACTCTTTAACAGTACATCAGTAACACAAAGCTCTCTATGTAACAAGGCAAATTCAGAGCAAGAAATCCACTACTTGAGCTTGAAGATTATTTTCTTCCATCTGCACTCATCTGCATTCAACTGCTTATTTATAAGCAGTTATTTACAGCACTGATATTACTTCACATTCATATAAGCTTGATGACAAAAAAAGCTTCCAAAAACTAGGATAAAAATGCGAACATCTCTATCACATTCAATTCACTATTTCTTTCCAAAACAATTATTTGTTTTTTACTGTCAAATTATCCTTGCCAAATTATGACTGACCAACTGGATGAAGAACAAGTCATGCTGGAAATTTAAAGCTCGGCTCTACTTCTATTGCTGTTCCAGTGTGTTTGAAGTACGGCTTGTTAACAGTCTGCTTTAAAAAAATACTACTACTACTACTAAAACCAAGCCCACATTCGGGGAGAAAGAAACAATCCCAAAAACCTTTCCCAGTTTGTTGCATCTAAAAGTTATTTCTGAAACTTTCAGACCTGGTCTAAAAGCCGGTTCCAACTGACTCTAACGTTGATAACTCCCTATCGCCAAATGAAAGGGAAAGTCATTTAAAGAACTTTACACCAACCCCCCTCAAAACAACTAACAATTCTAAAGTGAAAGCAGAGGGGAAGAAGACAACACAATAATAACACGTATTTGGATAAATTAACTCAGAGTAACAAACATGACTGTATGACTAAGTAATTGCTCAAAGAATGTCCTGCAGTCCTAGGAAGTGCTGAGGATCTTGGCTCAAGCTTTGCTCTGTGCTCACCCCCCAGTTTCACATGCAGAATGACCAAAACAAAAAAGGGTTAGAAGGGGGCTCTGACAAGGATCCACCTCCTACCACTTCACCCTCTGCAACAAGAGTAAGGCACAAGCCTGATCACAGGCTGAATGTTTTTGGCAGAGTTGAACTGGAGGACATTAGGAAGGGGTTTGGCCTGATAATGTGCCTTTTCTGCTTACGAAGCTGAGAAAGTGCAACCACAACACAGCAGTAAATATACTGCTCTGCTGAGTTTATTTTTACTCAAAACCTGATTATGTAAAAAAATGACTGCACTAGGGAAAATAGTTAAATGCCTTTAAGGGTTTTCAAATCCAGATGAGAGAACATTCGCGTACAGTCTCTTCAGCCAACATCTTCCTCTATTTCCTGTACTGGTATTTTACGTTGTGATCAATATTTCTCAAACATTATTCTCTCTGCTGCAAAAATCAAAATGGAAGACTGACCGTAACAGCACTATCCAAAGAATACTTCATTTGCCCTTTTACTCATATAATTGAAAGCATTTTATTGTTTTCAAATCCCTAATCCAATAATCTAGAAACATTAAGAATTAGGATAAAAATGAGACAGTGAAGGATTTTAGGAGTCAAAAGACACTCGTTTGCCATATAGCAAGCCTTATGGCACAGTGCACTTGTAAATAACTATCATCTCCGAAGAGGTCCACATTAGCTGTGGGTCTAAAACAAAACCATCAGGGCCTGCTTTGCTTTCCTTTACTAAAGCGTACAAATTTAAACGGATTTTGCAGTTGCAGGAAACATCTCCATCTGCATACTCACAGCTTGCCCTCTACCCCGCCCCCCGAGGGAGAAGCTTCTGCAGATCCTCACTGCATTAGCAACCAGAGCAAAACACGAAACACAGAGCATTAAACTGCACAACCTGCATGGCTGTGATTGATAGGCAATCGCATTTCATCGCAGTCACTACACTACAGCTGCTATGGCATTAACTACAAGTGCATCCAACACTTTCCTGACCAAGTACACGGTATAAACTGAGACTTTGTTCCCTGTCATTTTGCACCCAAGCCACAAGAGCAACAATCAAGAGCACAAAAAACATAATGTGGTATTTTACGTTAATAATTTTAGAGTAGAAAACACAGGAGCCAAGTGCATATTTCAGATGAACTGGAGATTTGGAATTTTTGTTAGTAATTTTGTACAGCATTCACAGCAGACACAAAGTATCAGAAGCACCTTCCAAATAAAAAACCTTTTGGATTTGGAAGGGAAACAGCTTCAGTGCAGAAGTTTACCACACACCATTTGGAGGGGCAGAAGTGGCCCCGTTTCCCCTGTATCTGCTCACTGGCACAGGGATGCCAAAAAAGGGCATCAACTGTCATCGTGCTGCCTCTTGCAGTCCCTGGTCTGTGGCGGAATATTTTACCTTTTCACTTTGTTTGTGAAACACAGTTTTTAACACCCCGTTGATGTGAACTGGACTGTCCCCAGCATACACCTTGGCAGTGCTATTCCCCAGGACCTTCAGAAACCTGACCGTGAGTGCAAACCAGTGCAGCAAGTACCGAGATTATCTGCACCCATTTCATTGCCCTGGCTCAGATGATAAAATAACCATAATAAAATACAGCCTGTACCAGAAGCTACATCAACAAGTTTTGGACTGCAATTTCTAACACTGGAACAATAACAATAACAAGGATATTTTTACACTGTAAACGGCATTTCTGATTTACATTTTGAAGGTTCTTCCCATAGCAAAAAAAAAAAAAGTGAAGGCCACAATACAAGAGAGGCTCATCTCCCAGCTAAACTCAGGCCTAGATGAAAGCTCCCTCCCCGAAACACACAATGACTTCATCCTGACAGGCCAGCACAATTCAGTGACTATGTGCAAAAACCGACAGCTATAAAAATCTGTAACGCACAGCTGAAGGCTGTGAGGTGCCCTCGCTGAGAAATGCACTGCTTTACAAAAGATTCCTCATCAGAGAGAGAAATTAATGCTGATAAAGCTCTCATGAAGTCACAGCTTGTAAGTCTCATTTAGTACCTCTGGTCAAAAACCCAGCTGAAGAAACAGAGGCAGTGCTGGAAGAAAGTTGATAAAACAGAAACAAAAACCAGTTTTTCCTCTGTACCCCTTAAGTTGTTTCAGAAGTAAGGGGTTTTTTTAACTAATGGAAGGGGTTTTACTAATGGAAGACAAAATATGAAATCCTAAGTAAGGTCACTGAGCATGCCAGGTTTATAACCCAGTCATTGGATACACAGAGCACACAGCATCACCCCAGCTCACTGAGATTGCTAAAAAAACCCATCTCACACTCTTAATCCAGTCAGTTCACATTTTCTGTAGTTCGTTCACCTCTCTCTTTAAGACCGATATTACCCAGAGCAAACACACACGATCGCTTTTTAGTGAGACTTAGTCTAAGTCTTTATAATGCAATATAATCTAGAGCTAGGACAGCTGAAGAGAACTTTCACCTGCACACGCTAACGCAGGCACTAATCCGGCCGGCTCTGCAGCATAGACAGCACGTCCTGAGCAAAGTCAGGCAGAGGCAGCAACTCCTCTGCTCAGGATCACCTTTTTTGTCCCCTGCGACCTCGGGCTGCTGCAGCCAGGTGAGCCCTCGCAGGGCAATAGGAGGGACGGGGGGCTGCCAGCAGGATTTACCTCTTTCCCCCCCCTTCCTGAACGTCTGCAATCGCACTACGGAGACGGAGGAAATAACGAGAGCGATCAACTCCAGAGGCAGAAGATATTAAAAAAAATAAACGCAGGAGCGAAACGAAACGAGACGCTCAGCTGCACCCACCGACGGAGGGATGGGGGGTGCAGGGAGGGAGGGGAAAGAAGGGTGATGCCGGAGGGACAACCTCGGGAGCACGGAGGGAGAAGCAGAGCTGAGGAGAGCGAAGCAGAGCTGCTCCCCCTCCCCGAGGGCAAGGGCGGGCCGGGCCCGCGGCCGGGCAGGGCGGCGGGAGGGAGGGAGGGAAGGGAGGAGGGAGTTGTCCGGGGCAAGGGCGCTGCCCC
>VZRF01015423.1:593304-637977 GCA_013396875.1 Vireo altiloquus | reverse complement strand
TAACCGCAGCCGCTGGGGAGGGGGCGCGGCGGTCGCGGGTCACGTGGGGCGCGCGGCGGGTCACGTGGCAACGCGGCCGCGCGGCGCCATTAGGGGCGTCAGGTGACGGGCGGGAAATGGTGCCGGGCCCGGCCCGGCCTCGGCGCCCTGCCCGCCTTCCTCTCCCTCAGCGCCCGGCCGCGTCCCACCCGCTGCGCTCGCCCCGCACCGCGCTGCGTGCGCCAGAGCTCGGGACCGCGATAAGGGCGAGTTCGCTTGTGACACTCCCCGACCTCAGCGCAGTTTTGCAACCTCTTTTTAGCATGTTGTTTCTACATGTAATTACGTTTTCCTGTTCGCTGCTTCCCGTATAAATGTAAATAAACTTTGTAGGGGACGTGAAGTCGCAGTTGAAGGTTTATCTCGTGGTTTGATCGCCTGCTTGCAAGTGTCGTATCTTTTCTGTTTCCCTACAAGCCTGTTTTCCTAAAATAGCCTTTCCTTGCAGAGGTTTATGCACAAGGATCGTAACTCCACTTCTGACTTTTTTTTTTGCAGTTTTCTAATGACAACAAGTACTAACCCCTGGTTACTACTGACATTTTCACTCCCAACATCTCTGCTTCTTCTCAGCTGTCCCTGCCTTGAAGCTGTCCCCACCCATGTCCCTGACAATATCTTTCTTCTCCCAACTCCCCGAGGTCATTTCTGGCGTCCCACCTTCTTCTGGCCTTTCCTGTTCCAAACCAGCTTCCTTTGCCATCGGCCAAACCATCGCAGTTTTCCGTAGCTGCTTCCAAGTGTGCAATCCCCTCATTACTCCTCGCTGGCCTCCCCGGGGCTCCGGGGCAGCCCAGGGGTGAGGAGGGAAGCCCTGGCTTTGGCTGCACTCCCCGCGGTCCCCAAGGCCTCGCCCCTGGGGCAAGGTTGGCCCCGCGGGGCTGGCTCCAGGTGCCACCCAGCCTAGGCTGATGGAAGGGAAGCTGTCAGGGAAGAGCAGCAAAATCTAATAAACGCCTCTCTGTATTTAACAGGCATTCAACTCTACAGCTCGTGGTTTTGTGTATTTGAGTGTGATAATGGTTCTGATATATTAATTTTTATGTGTGTATAATACTTTCAGTTCCATGGTGCGTTCTTCTGCACTTTAGAAACACAGTGTCATTTTTCTCAGAAATTTTAGACAGCAGTAAATGCAAGTGTTTAAATTTTCTGAAACCAAGTAAAACATTATTTTAAAGGTTCTCCTAACTCTAAAAATGAAATTTGCTTACGGTTCTGATTACATATGTAAATAAATCTGTCATTTGCAAATGCAAAACAAATTATTAGGGAGATTGTAGCTTAAACACAGCCTGTCATAGCAAATTTAATTAAAAACCGATGTGTATCTAAATAATTTTCTACCTTCACTGGGATGTGTGTGATCAAAAAGGAGACCGACCAGGCAGGCTAGGAAATTGTGGAAGGACTGTCAGCTCCTTTGAGTGCTGTGTTCAAATATATGTCTAATCCAATTAAACCCAAATAAGTGGTCAGAGGCTATGGCATGCTTTCCCAACAACTCCTCCCGTGACAGAACTCGGTGCAGTATTTCAGTGAAGCTCTGCAGTTGCTGAGATAGGCAGAGCAGATGGGAGTGGTATTAATTGGTTTTCAGCCTACTTAAATACACTGCCATTACCTGCACTTAATGGTGGGTCTTTTGCCTTAACAAGGTGACATTAAAGCCTCAATTCTGAAAAGCACATAAACGTGTTTTCAGAAAATTATGAGTTCCATAATCAAAATAAAGGGCTGTGTTGGGGGAGAAGAAGTGATACTTACTAAAAAATGATAGCAGATAATGAGAAGCAGGAAGAAAATACCTTTTTATTTCAAACAGAAATCAAAGCACTGCTGAGAAGAGTTTGGGTAAGCAGAAGCAGGAATATTAAGAAAAAGCTAAGCCATAAGCTAAGACAGTGTAAATATGCCATGGTTTGGACTGTCTCCATCTTCAGTCAAGTTCAGGAGTCACATGAATGAATTCATCCTACAAACAGGATCTAGAAATTCCCTGCACTGTTACTCGTATCTTCTTTAACTGTTAATTCATGTTCTGTAAATGGGTCTCTTGAAATGGGAACATTGTACCGCAAGGCCTCCGAGCCCTGGGATCAGCAGTGCCGGGTCAGGCCGAGGACAAACACCACGGAGCTGCCCTACGGCTCCCCTCCGTAGTGGGGATAGGAGGCATTTCAGATTTTTGTGCTAATTTAGAACAGAACACACATCTCCCAAAACCATCATAATTGTACCGGTTGCGTGATTTGTGTGGGACATTGCAGTCGTGGCTTTCTTGGTAGCTGCTGTACGAGTTCATCAGCATGAACCTGAACCTCCCCATCATCCCAGCAAAACACAGGCATTAAGTACATACAATGTTACCAGAATTTCAAAAGACCTCAAGCCTTTGTGCGGGGGTGACGAGAGAGAGAGAAATAAGACGTTAAAATGTTTTATAAAGATATATTTTAGCTTCTAAAGCACTCAGGAACCATGGTGATGGTTCCTGAAATTGCTTAGATATGAGCTTTGATCCACAGGGAGCTATCCTAAGATTCAGAAAGAGCATCAGCTGGTAATAACTTCTAGTCTGTACCTACCTGGGCTTGACTGAACGGGCGACACACAGCAGAAATCCCTTGAGACTGATCTCCACGTGAATGTCGACCCCTGCTTTGGCAGCGTAAAGCGACCCCAATGAAAATGAGGCTCTCTCTGTAATCTTGCACTGTTGGGAGGTTAAAAACAGTCTCTCATCCAAATTGCTGCGTACTTGATGCCAAAACAAATTTACTTTTCCCCCCAGTATTTCCTCTTTTCCACATTCAACATTCTGATGGACTTTGCAGGGAGCTTACTGTGGCTTAGACACCATGGAGTTAAGATGAGTAAACAGATTGCTGTGGTTGTCCTATGCATGCCAAGGGGCGCACAAAAGATTATTAATTGCAGAATGATTCTGTCAGTAACAGCCTTGATCCTGCACTGGGTATCATTCTGTCAGTGTCAGAACCTGTCACTGTTGTAGGAGATGTCTTGTATTATCTATCGCGTTCTGGTTAGATTTGCTGTTCACAAATATGGTTTGAAAACATAGTTGCAATTTCAAATCATTTTTATGTTCCTTAGTTTTGAACAAGTAGTTTACAATTATACTCAAAATATTTTTAAAGGGATGCATTTTACAGCAATCTTAAAAGTTTATTATATAATAATCTAGCTATTTTAATTAATATACTGAAATTTTGTTACTGTCTATCTAAAATTCAGTTGCTTTTATTTTTCAATTGCAGTAGTAGCAGTATCCAGGCACTGTCCTGCAGTTCAGTAATGGAAATTTCCCAGCCTCAAAGCACACTCTGTCTCAGTCAGCTGCAATAAAACTCTGAGTGATTTCAATATTGTTGTGTGCCTTACTTGTCCTCGGTTATCTGGAGCTTGTATCTTTTGAAAACCAGCTACTCCTCATGAGCTTGCTTCATCTTGCCCAAGACTTAAAATTCAGTAAACAAGCTGGGGATGATAAGAGAATTGAATCACCAGATAAAAAGTTATTTTACAGGCCTGACAAAACAAAACATACATATAGTCAGTATTTACACAGCATATTACAGTGACATCAGCGAATGAGTCTTCACTGAGGTCCTGCTACATGACCTCTGTTTTCTTGTGCTGAAGCTTTATACACTGGAAGGCTATAAAGTTCTTACAAAAATATTTAGTACATAGTATCAGTCTCTGGATCTCTGCATTTCTGGTATCATTCATTGCTAAGAAAAATTTTAAAAAAAGAGATAAAATTATTACATAACCTGAGAAGTCTAATAATTTACAAATACTAGAACATGCAGTGTCTTTCCCCCACACTTATTCTTGGTTAAGCTGTAGGCAGGACAAGTGATGCCTCCAGCAGAGGCAGAAGTCAAAGCATGCAGAAACAGGATTATTAGGATTTTTTGTGGTCCTAATATTGCATTTTTAATGCTTTTTGCTCATAGCTAAAAATGTAGGGAACTTTTGTAATGAAGAGTTTGGCTGATGTGAGGACAGAGGAAAAAGGGTGATGAAAGAATGAATAAAAGAGAATACAGGGGGAGGAATGTAAATGAAAAGTAAAATGAACAAGTAGTGGGACTGAACTGTGGGAATAGAAGGGTCCTAGTTGGAGGGGTGATATCCAGACCCCACTGCATCTGGCTGTGTGCAAGCAAAGCCCTTGGCAGACACACAAGTCTATTCATGGAGAACCAGTTTGGGGAATGGTGCCAGGCCTTCTAAAAAGAGCTCACCAGGACTTGCTTTCCCTGACGTCGGCGTCTGCTGGGGTGACGTTCATGACAAATGCATGTGGCTGATGGCTCTGATGGCACAGGTACACGTCCTACTTGTCTGCTGTTATTAGATTTAATCTAAACCACGGGCAGTGGCTGAACAGAAACAAGTGATAGGGGTCAGTACATTACCAGCATGCTGAGATTTTCACCGGGGCTGAAAATTCAGTCAGCATCGATGGCTGTACCTCCCATGACAAGTCCATGGCAGCCTTTAGGAGCAAGCTGGAGGCCATAGCACAGCAATTCTGAGTGTAAGGTTCCACATACAAATTGTCACACTGAGCTTTCCTGTGCACCTCACAAGGAAACAGGATTCCCTCTTCTCTGCTGGGCAGGTCCTGACCTTGCTGACATGGAACTGCAGAAGAGGCACCTCCAGGTTTATGGCTGCAGGGAAATCTGCATCTTTGCTGTCTACACCTATGCTGCTGGAGGGGAGGTATCAGTCTCCTTCCTTTGCACTTTGTTCAATTCACTGATCTGACAGCCCAAAGAGTCTCTACAGCTTATTTTTAATAGATTTTATATAAATTACATCAATTTCTACAGTCCAAAATTGATGAATCATCATTCATTTTTTAAAAGAGATATTTCTTTGGCAATTTTGCTTATCTATAGCAGATAAAAGTTGTGAAGAGATGAGAGATTTCCTGAAGGAAGTGGTGTCACCATATTTTGAGAAAAAGAGCCAAGCTGTAGGAATCTGTGTTGCATTATAGGGTAATGCAATACCTCTGAGTACTTCCTGTTTATCATGAGAGATATAGTTTTCACCACATCATAAAACTTGCAAGCATTTGTTAATAAACGCTCCGAGAGAAAAAATAATATCCAAATATACAACCCCTGTGGCATCTGTCATTATAAACAAAAGAAGGTTTTCATTATATATATTGGAGGACAATTTGTGTGAAAGCAGCAGATTTTGTGGGCCCCATCCAGCTCCTGCTGAAGGCCATGTTGCATCTCTCATTAGGTCATTGCACCTAATGAGCACATGATTCTTCTTATATGTAAACAGCAATGTTTGAATGAGCAAGTGTAATTTTTACTATCATCATTCATCACTTTTTTAAACAATGTGGGGATACAGAGAACAAACATCTGCAGAATTGCAGCAGAGTCTTGTATGAAAATGGCAAAAGTAAGATTTGCTTTAACAACAATAATCTGCCAGTGCTGAGGTACCTAATCAAATATACAAATTGTGCAGGTGTTCAGAGTGGTGCTGTCTCACTGTGTGGCCTTTCTCACTTGACAGCTTTGTTGCCTCAATTAATTCTTCTGGATAAATTAACCTAGCTGGGAAAGCAAGAGCTGGGGAGCAGAAGGGTGCAGATTTTTCAACACTCGCAATCTTGGTGGCACAATTTGCACCCCCAGCAGATAAAATCTTTGGCGAGGAAATGCAAATTATTGTGATTCAGGATGTTCTTGTGATCTGGCTGGGTCTTGGTCTGCAGCTGACAGACACAAGGGGTGGGGGTTGGGGAGGGAATTCAAGATTTCTTCCAGTTCCATAGGGAATAAGCATTTTCCTAGGTAACTGTACAGCAGCAACACTCTGCGATCAGACACAAGACAGGCTGGTGCCCCATATAGCTTCACCACTGAAGGAGACCTGTTAAGCCTTGTAGTTTGCTTTGAACTTATCTGTTTGTTCAAGATGGCAACATCTGAACTGCAGTTTCATGTGGTAAAATCCTGCTGCATGGAAATGCAAGATGGGCAATGACTGTGTACAATTCTTTTTTAAATGGCTGTAACATTTAAAACTCTGCCACACAGACTGTTATCAGTTAGACAAGAGGAAAGATTGAACCTCAGAAAGATGTTCCCTCCAGCTACCAGCACTAGATGTAGCAAAATTGAGTTAATAATTAAGACATTTGTAGCTTTTTGGATCTGAAAGTTTTAACAATGGGAAAATGATCTGGCTCACATTATCTTTGTCTTACCTGGCATATGGTGGTTATTATTGCAGATATGCAGAGCCTCATGATAAGAGATGCCTTTTATAAGTGCAATACATCCACTGTAATTAGGCACTACATTTATCTTACTGCATTTCTGAGTCTCTGGGTTTTGTACAAGTGACACAAAATTGTTGTGAGGATACATCAATGTCCTGCATCTCAACTAACTTTTCAATATGAGGTCTCATTTCCAACTGATGTTAACAGCCCAACTGAATCCCTGGCCTGGAAATCCTGAGAGAAAAAAAGTAAGGGCTGCTTTTAAAAATCCCCAAAAAACAAAAAAAAAACACACACAAGAAAGAATACTATTTTTTTAGAAAGATATGGCAAACTATCTGTAGGATGATGCTCTTCCCCCAGTTTTCCTTGTGCCATTAATGGCGGCAGGATAAGGTTAAGTGATCACCCTCTGCCAAACAGCACGTGTGGGGGAGCAGACAGCAGATGTGCAGCCACTTAGCCTATGCCTTGTGCACCAGACCGTGGTATGGAAATGCACGTGGATATTTAATTGCTATTCAACTACAAGTTGCTTGGATTGATGAGTCTGGGAAGCACAGATGCTGCAGTGAGGAATGAGTGTTTATTAGCACAGTAGCTGTGCTGGCCTTTCCTGCAGAGAGGCAAAGTGCCCCCATCTAGAGAAAATGGATTAAAAGGGGGCAGTGCACCACTCTCATGTCCCATTTACCTTTGTGAAGTGCGGCTGGAAAAATGCCAATATATGGATACATTTCCATCATGAACTCTAAACAGATTTTACTTCTGCTTATCACAGATAATAAAAATGCAGCAGCTGTCCTTTTATCAAAACCCAGTTTAGAGAAATGTATGGCTAAATAAGGGACATAAGCACCTTCAGGGGCAGCTACATGGATACATGAGAATAAACCCTTTAAGAGCTAGATTAGGAAGATGGGACTATTGCCCTGTATTCAAGCATTTTTCCAGTGCTTGTTGCTGTAACCCTCTGTGGCTACTCTGCACGTGTCCCCTTTCCTTCTTGGTTCCTCTTGCACCACACTCTTCTCCATACCAACATCCTGCTGGGCTGCTGCAGTCCCATTCAGTCCTCTCTGTGCCCCAGGGGCTGGGGCTGCTAGGTGACCTTCCTTCACCTTTCCAGTCAGCCTCCCTGCTCAGGCATGTTCATCCTGTGCCCTTTTGAGGGGAGCCCTACCTAGGAGGTGAAGGGGGAGGTTAAGCAGCACAAAGGAGCAAGGCACCCCCCAAAAGTGCAGCAAAATTTTGATGTTCATTCCTCTCCCACTCATTGCCATCTCCATTCTCACAGTGTCCAATTCTTCTCCTTTCCTGAGCTGGTATATTTTTTACTGAATTCATTTTCTTGCAGTTTACTGAGCTGCATGAGCTCATTAAAGAGTCAGACAAGCACCAGACCCGTACAAAGAAAGCAGCAGGGCTGGAAGCAGAAGCATCATTTTGATACCAGCAGTCCTTTAGATTTGGCTCAGCTGCCAGGTGATATCACTCCCTAAGACTAGTTTCAGCTGTAAAATCGGGAAGTTTGACTGCACTGCCGAGAAGCCTTCAGACACTTCTCTTGCCTTTGCCATTATTTGCTGCACTTTTCTCTGTCCTTGAAAAATGCAGGAAAAAGCAATCATGAGGGCAGTTTTGTAATGACTTCCTTACCACCTCCTTTCTGCTCGTCCTCTGCCTTTCCTTTGGGAAGCCATTTACGCTTCCCAAAGTCTCCCTGCTGTAATTCTCTGTGCTCCTGGTGACTTTGAACTATCCTCTCACGAGCAGCTAGAAATGTCCACTAGAAATGCCCTCCTGATCCAGGATCTTTTCCCTTGCAAACTGCACAAGCAAGGCAGACAGACACAGGCCTCCTTTCTCAGGACAAGCGTTCAAAAAAAGAGTATTACACGATACCCAAGACATGCACATTACTCACCAAAACAACCCTGGGGATGCTATTTTCGCTCTCCTTTCTCTCCAGCGGTACCAGTGCCCTGAAGGCAGGACCCAGTAGCAGGACTGGGGCTGCATAAACCCAGCACCTGCAATGGAGGGCACTGCTTTGTGCAATGATCAGCAGCCCTACTGTGAAGGACAGAAGTATCTTGCTGTGTTTGTTTTGTGATGTGTTCTGATAATTTATACTGTTGGATTAATAAAAATAACAAGATAGAAGCTTTCCAAGTGGAATCCATTGCTAACTGTCCTTCATAGCTCTATTCTTGTTCCACACACATTAGGAAGTGTGCATTATCTGGTAAATCAAGACATTAGAAACAAATAAATGCCTTTAAATTGTAAGGGAAAAAAAAGTCTTTCTAGAAATACTGTAGAAACAGTCACATCCTCTATTTCTGCCTTTTATAAAAGGCAGGCTGTGTCTTATTATCGTCAAGGAAGAAGTAAACAAATGTAATTTAATCAGTTCTGTCTTTCATTGATTTGCATCAGCAAGAATAAAAGACAAAGGCAGAATGGAAAACAGCAGCTTTGTGCTAAAAGTTTCAATGCACAAAATACTTCTTTCTCCAGCTGTCAAACATTAAAAAACGCTCTGCATACCAGTAATAATAAAAGTGTCAAACAATTGACCACAATGGGAATCACAATGCTTCATTAAAAGCTCTAAAGCAGAGTAGAAAAGCTTCCAGACATTTGCTAAACAGAACTAAATGCTCAGATACTTTCAAAAAGTGTCAGAAGATGCTTTCATGCAGTCTAGTCATGCAGATAAATATCTCCTTGCTTATTCCAGCCCAGTCTCTGAGCTCCTGCTGCTTCAGCAGTAACAGCTGCATGTGCCACTTGCTGTCCTGAGGCCGAGGCCGCTCTAGTGCACCACAAGAGGTTAATGTCCTCTCCAGTGATGAGGCTCCACTGCATGTGGCAATCAGTAATTTTGTATTTACATACATAATTATGTATTATTTGAGAACCTAACCTATTTGTTCAGCTGACAGGCGATGTTGTGATAAGGAATTTCAGCAGACAGGATATTTATAGATCCTTTATCTCTATGTACAATCAGAGCTAAAACGTCAAACAATACCCCGAATGAAGGGTTGTTTCAGTTCAACTTTTCCCCATTGTTGCTTTTCCTATTTTTTTTTTCTCCCTCTGTCTGGTTACTGCCTAAAACTTGGCAGTGAGAGAAAAAAGGGAATGTGACTCACACTGACAACTTCATTTGCTGTAAGAGACCTCAGTAATTGCTCTAACCCACTTACAGGAAAGCTACCCCTCCTCTTTCTCTCCTTCTCCACCCTTGGACAGACAGAGGCCACGCTTGTAATAGGGGCAGCGGGCTGCTCCCAGAGGTCAGGCTACCACTTATGGAGTAACCTGGCCTTCCTTTTCACTTTTCTTCTTCTGGATTTCAAGTTAACCCCTCACAAGAATTTAGAGCAGCTTCAGCTTAAGGGGCATCTTCCCGCCATGGATTTTTCATGAAGCCAGTAATAAGCAGGGTTTGCAAAGGGCTCACGGCTCAAACGCAGCAGGGGTGAGGTGGCTGCTCCCAGAACACGCAGGGCTTGGCAGCCAGCACGGCAGCTCCAGGATAAAGCTGCCGAGGAGTCAAACAATTGTCGCCTTTTCCTTTCCTTGTGGGATGGGGGCAGGGAATGGTAAATAGAAACAGGAGAAGAATCAGCACAGTGCCATGCAGCACTCTACCAAAATATATTTTCATTTTTACTTACATAATCGACATGAGAACAGCATTCGTAGTGAGGTGGTGGAACAGATGGCAAAGACTTAGTTTTCAGCAAGATGTTAATTAACAACAACTCAGGTTTCTGCTAGAGAAAGGGGTTTGTTCTGCTCTAGCAGGGTTGAGATGGGTGCCTACTACATAAAACAAACCTCAGTTTCCCCACAATCACAGAATTGTAATTTTTTTTTTTTCTATTACATCTCTGTTACTCTTCCAGGACACTGTCTAAAACATAGCAACATCTCAAATGCAAAGCCTTATAAAAAACAATCACAAGTTTAGGTCCTACCAGTAGCTTGGGATTCTTTTTGCAAACACTTTTGAATGCTCTGTGGACATATAAATACAAAGAGGAAAGGGAAGAAGAGTCACGACTGAGAGAGTTGTGTGTAACTTACACTGCAGGTGAGGCTTGTGCTATGTACCACAGCTTTCACAGAGATATGATTGAAGCTAAAGCTTTCTTAGCTCATCTGCATGAAGTTCTCTCTCTCCTCTTCCCTCTGTTCCACACCCTTGGACTTCACATCTTGAGCACACTGCTGCAGCTGAGTTGGAAAGAGCTGTCCCAAGGGGGACTGAAGCAGAAAGTAGCTATAAAAGATATTTATTCAAACCACTGGCAGAGAATACATCACCCAGACACAAGGAATAGGGAAACAGTACATGAAGCCAAAAAGTCTGGCATCTATTTTTCCTCTGATAAGCTGTCTGGACATCCAGGCACACTGAACAGCCCACAAATACCCAGCTCTTCCCTCCTTGTGCTGCCAGGTGATGGGAGATTGCTTTTTCCTGCTTTGCATTCAGCATCAGTGGCTCTCCAGAGTTACACACCCAAGTCCTGCAGAGGCCTGTAGGCCACATTCCTCTGGGGATTACATCCATCCCAGCAGGAGAGAGGGAAGAGATGCAGGCCAAAAGGGATGGGCAAGCAGTGGGGAGGGAGGAGTTGAGGGGAGCAGGGAAGGAGTGAGCAATAGAGAACATCCAAATGACCACAGGCAGGAGCTGGAGGACAGTACTACAGCAAAGGGAGAGGGGAAGCAGTTGTTCTTGCCCATTACATAAAATAGGGCAAGAGGGCATCAGACTGATCTGCTGTGGAGCTTGGAATTGAACCCATTATTCCCACGTCTCAGCACTCATCCCTGCGCTGCCAGCGAATCTCTAACACCTGACAAGAAACATCTCTGCCCATTCTAGTGACATGCACATCTAGAAAGGATGCTTTTCCATTACTCCCACTTTCTCTGTGCAGGCAGTAGATGGCTTTGGGTCTGTTTTGCAAGCAGAATATCACACTCTACTCATTACCCAGAGGGAGTGAACAGTATTATTGCAGATGATTCTTTATTTTCTTCAATGTGTGTGTTAAAAACTTAGTTGGGATGAGTGAAAAACTACAAGAATACTGCAATTATCAAGTCTAACTAAAAAATGAGTATGTGCTTGAACTAAGAGTGTCTGTTCCACCTTTCAGCAGTTACTTTAATTCAAAATTTCAGTGCCTACTGCTGTCAACCACAAAAAAGTACGTCCTGACATTGTTAGACTGAGCACAACCAATCTGCAGAATTGTACAAGGCTTTGGCCTCCATCAGTTCATGTTGTGTTAACCAGAAATGGGCCACAGGGAATATCTTGCATACATCAGATGGCAGAGATTCTTTGCAGAATTATTTTCCGGAGAAGTGCCAGATATCACTGAAACTGTGCTTAGGAGGTGCAAAGTAAAGGAAAGAAAAGAACACCAAAAATTGTATTCTGCTTAACCTGTCCTTCTTTTGCAGGGGTTAAGAGAGAGATGTGAGAATCAGCAGAACCACTTTTGTACTTACAGCTCCTTTTTTGGGAGAAGAGTGATAAAAACTCTTTGCAGATACTACTTCTAAAAAATATTATCAGCATAACAAGAAGTTAACTCTTCAAGCAAAACCAAAAAGAGAAGCGACCAACAGATGCACAGACAAGCATTGACTTCGGTGGAGCTGCAAGGCTGAATTTGGCTCCAATTCTGTGAAGTACTTTCAAAGCAGGAACATACTGCATACAAATGAGCATTAAATAATTCGCATCATTAAGAGATCTCTGAGCAGCTCATCTGGACTTTGAAAAAAGCTAAAGCAAATGTAGATTGTTTGAATACCATTAGGGACAGTCATTAACGAGCACTAAGGCATCTACAGTATTGACACAGTGCTGTAATAAGAGACCCATCCTCCTTCCTGGGTTATTTTCTTTATTGATTTGTAGAATTTCTTACACATGAGCTTTAGAGTGTGACAGAGCTCAGCAATTCATGTAGAAACACCCCTTAAAGCACTATACAATTACATCTTTTGTAAAGCACATATTTTAATTTTGGTTTTAGAGAAACATGGCCTTATCTGTTTGGTGTAGATACCAATTTCAACGCCAATGAACACCAAAGAAACAAAGGCAAATAGGTAAATGGATTTATCCAGGGTGACACAGAAGGACTGTGTAACAGAAATAGTCACAAGGCTCTGGATGCCCAGTTTCCTGGTTGAAGCATTTCACTTGATCAGCTGTAAGCAGAGCTGCTTTAGCACTGAGATAAACTGTGGCCTCATACCAAATGCTGGGAAACACGTGGGATAGTGCAGAGACAGTGCAGAAAAGATCAGGTGAAGAACACAAGTTGTGCAAAGAACCAAAGATGCAGTGTAGTTGAAGGTACTCAAGTGCCAGAGCTGCAGGAGTTGAGAAGTGATGGAATTCTGAGAGCTAAATATGTGCAGCAAAGTGCAAAGGGGGAGGCAGGGGCAGGCACCAGCCTACAAGCAGTTGAAGGGGAGCTGGAAGGAATCTTTAATGAAGGCAGAAATCGTTCTGGGTGACTCAGAATATTGGTATTCACAAAGAGAATTGAGAACAGGCAAAAATAAATAAAGCTGAAAGCAAAACCCAAAAGGCCAAATCCCTCTCAATAGCCAGAACACTGATATAATCTGAGCAACCAAACAACAGGTCCTTGTGAAAACCTCTCTCCAGCTACTTCCTGCACACCAGCCTCTCTCCCGGGCTGGCAAGGGCTGCAGGCAGCTCCCACTACCCAGCCCTGGAGCTTTGCAGGCTGCTCTTGTGCTGATAGCATTTTTCTTGCAAAATGCAGCCCCGGTGGTCCTCCCTCCACACCCCCAGCCCTTGGCTTTCCTGTGACATCTCAACTAGCGCATTGTGTAACCTCACAAACTTCCCCGAGCAGCTCAGCATGGCTTTCATTAGCTGCCAGCTTTTGTACATGTCACAGGAACACACATCGGTCCCTGACAGACCCAAAGTTGCAGTAGTTTTATTTAGGAGTGGATTTAATGCTAGCCAGCTTCCAAATCCTGCTGCCATCAGCCAAAAATGTATGCAGGCAGCATTTAACTAAAACCTCAAGCTCTACAGGGAAGATTGAAAACCAGGTTAGTTTCAAAATTTTTTTTATACCAGTGTGATGACTTTTTTCCTTCCTTTTTTTTTTTTTAAACTTTCCACTGAAGAGTAGTCAAAGAAGATACAGTTATATATTTTGGAGCTGAGATCAGTAAGACTGAAGAACAGGAAAGAGTTCCTGACAGTGAGATCTATTAGTCAATGGAGCAGTCTCCCAAAGGAGGTGATAGGAGCACAAGAAGTGCTTTGGCAGAGCTAAAGCCAGCATTAAGTGCTCCAAGTGATGCAGCCAGCTCCAGAGGATTGCCATGAGACACGGCTCTCAGCAAGGCAGGATGACTGCCATTAGCCTGCTAATGCACATCCTGGCCTGGCCAACTGCTAGTGGGAATAGCTCACTGACTTAAAAGGTCATTAACAAGAAAATATTAGAAGACAATTCTCTAATGGCAGGGGCAGCCTCTGCAACATGTCATCCCTTACAATAGGTGATTATTAGTAGGGGGAAGAAACAAACAGTTTTCATTAGTATTTGTATTAGGGCTTATTCATTAGCTCTTCCTTAAACTACCTAAAAGTAAGAACGACTAAATAATTTACCCTGCAGAAAACAGCCCTTTCCAATCTCTTGCTAGCATTACTGAGGGAATAAAAAAGTACAAACCACCAATTACAAAGGCTTAAGACTGAGAACACAGATCTATAATCTCTTTACCTTAGAAAGCAAACAAAACCAAGACACAAATTGAAATGCTACAATTCAGGCAAAACCCAGCCTTATAAACTCTTCCATGAGGAAGAACATAATTGGTGAGGGGTGGGGGAAGATTAAACTGTTTTCCAAAGGTTTTAGTGTCAGTACAAAATCCAGCACTTGAAATGCTTTTCTTACAATTTTCCGATATCACTGCACTGTGCACCAGGAACATTGTCTCAGTGGTTTAGCTGCTAACTTTCAAACACATTGTATTTAGACTTTAAATGTAACCTTAATACTGGATGTCTGTAGTTTGAGATTCACTTTAGTGTCCTGATCCATCAGGACACTAAAAATGGTATAGGCAATCAGAGTTAGATCTGTACTAAGAGGAAGGTATGTCCATGTATGATTTGATATTTCTATCATTTTGAAGAGATGGAAATCCTTTGGAGGGGGGACAGAGAGAGGGAGGGGGTTACTGTCTGGTTTTAAAAGCAGACTCACCAGTGCAATACCAAAGCCTGCCTGCACTGTTGAATTTGACCCTTGTCTCAATGGCAACTTTTCAGTTCTTCAGAACGATATGGGGTAGAAAGAGGGAATTGGCAGAGTCATCTCAGCAGCTGATTTATTCTCCCATCTCCAAGCCCCTCTTGGTAGGGGTTCAACAGGAGCAGGGCTAAAGCAGCTGTGCTCCAGGGAGTCTTCTGGCAGCCAGCACTAAGGACACAGTACCTGTAAAGACCAATGACCTTCGGCCAGTTAAGTCTGTCAGAGAAAACTCTTGACTTGCATCCACGCTCACTTCACGGCAGCCATTCCAGCTGCTGGAACAGTTGTGTGGAATTAACTGCATCAACAGAAAACAATTGGGTAAAATATCTGTTGTCAGTGGCCCAACTCGTGTTACCTGTGCTTGTCTGTAACCCAACAATTAGATCCATCGTTAGCAGCTTGGCTTAATTATAACTTAAAACTTCTCCAAGCATAGACTTTGCTCAAGATTTTAAATGACTATAATTAATTATACAGAAAGCCTGAAGTGTCTTCTCATCCATTGTTAAAATAATTTTTTTCCTTTCCCCACACTGACATCAGAACATGGTTTCATAAAGGAACTGGGCTGCCAACTAAAAGATTAAAAAAGAGGCATCTCTTGTAGAAAAACATACAGAGAAACACCTTTCATGTCCTATATAAAGAGGAAAAAGGCTTCAGAATTTTTTAATCTTGACCAAGAGATGCAAAAAAGAATGTCATTCTAACCTACACTTGTTACGTCCCACTCATTACAGGAATGATTTATTTCTTGCCTCCTATTTAAAAGGCTTTTCGCACTCTCCCCAAATTACTGCTATTATCACAGATCTGCTATTGGGCAGCTAGGCCCCAGCCTGAACTAACTGAATGAATCTTAACCAGTAAAAAGCAAACCACAGAATTAGTGCCAGAAAAATAGCAACTTTTTAAAAGACACAGGGGAGGAAGGAGGGTGTTATCATGGAAAGAAACGTTTCCCACTCGGCTTTCCAGTGCCCACTCGCAAGATGAAAACATTAAGGGAAAGGCACCACGCGCAGAAGGCTCTTTCGTGCAGATTGTGGCCATGGCCAAATTCCCGCATGCCTTCGCAGGCTTTTTGGCTCGCTCCGGCCGAAGGCAGGCGGGAGCCCTCTAGGGGTGGCACACGGAGCCCTGAAGGGACATGGGGCACCTGCTGAGCCATTTGCCTTTTCCATGCCGAGTCCCTCCTGCCTTACCCTGACACTGTCCTGGCATGTGGAAGGGCTCATAAGCTGAAGGTCTTCACAGAAAATCAGGCTGGGTGCAAGGAAGTTACAGGCTTTTTCCTGGAAGTGCTTATTCTACAGCCTGGAATATGATGTGGGAAGTCTCTTTTTCTATGGTTGGTGCAATCCTTTCAGGGAAAACAGAACACTAAAGGGCAGACTGCAGTTCTGTAGCTAGCCTGGCTCACCACAACATAGCTAGAATTTTTTCTTCTAGGCTATGCAAAAAAGGATTTGGGTTTGCCTTACTCTGTGCCTCAAGCACACTGTGAACTCTTGTATAAAATGAGCAGGTTTATCTTTGTCAAGGCTTGTTCAAAATAGTTCTTTCCAAGAGCTACTTCTATTTGAAGGCTAGGTAACAGCTGCAGCATTTAAACATTTAAATATTTTCTCATTCTAATGAGAACTTAAGATCCTTTCCAAACAGCTCAACATAACAACATGAGAATGTGGCAAACCCAAACTTCAAAACATTTTGACTCCAGTAAAAAAAAAAACAAAAAAACCCAAACAACATCCAAAACAAAACACAAGTATCAAAAAGCATCTAACAAGGTATTAAGAATTTGCTGTAGTGCAACTGATTACAGATTTTGTTAGAGATTCAAATCAAAAGAGTGTAAGAATGGCTTAACATTTTGAAAAAACCCATCAAGGTTATTTGGAGTTTTTTTAAATATAAGGGATATTGACATAAAAGACCTGCACAGTTATATGTGCAACACTGCAGTATCAGTTTGGTGAAACAGGTAAATACCCATTACAGTCTCTACACGTAATTTACAAATAATTTTCTGCATGACATTTTCAAGGTTATGCTTAATTTCTTAAAAAAAAATAAAATTAGAGATGGTAAGATGAAAGCCTGTAATCTACATTAGTGCTACTTGAATAGCAAACTTGATCTAGATGCAGAAAATGTTTTATCTATCCCTCATCAAATGGCAGAGATGTGAAATCTGCACTACTAGGAGAGCCCATATTTCTTAAAGTTCTCCCAGTCTCTGAAGAAGCACTTCTGCTCACTCCATTTCCCAAGTAGAAAGGACAGGCATTTCCAGGCTGTTGGCAGAGCTCTGGTTTTGGCTGGGATAGAGTTAATTTTCTTGCTAGTAACTGGTACAGTGCTGTAGTTTAGATTCAGTGTGAGAATAATGTTGAAAACACACTGATGCTGTAGTTGTTGCTAAGCAGTGCTTACTCTAAATCAAGGATAGCTCAGTCTCCCAGGCTCTGCCAGTGAGGAAGTGCACAAGAAGCTGGGAGCGAGCATGGCCAGAACAGCTGACCCAAACTGGCCAAAGGGCTGTTCCTTTACATTCACTTCCATAAGCTTATTGATTGTTTCTTTCTCAAACCCTCCAGCAGCAGACCCTGCAATGGCTGGAGTCCTGGAGCAGAAGGTTGGCTCTGAGCCCCATGTTGAACACATGGGTGGTGGGGATCTGTTGGATGAGAAGGAAAACAGTCACGAGTACGACAGCGCAGCCAAGAATCAGTAATGCCTGGATTTCATCTCCTACTGTTCAAAAGGAGACAGCAAAGGCAATGTTGGGCACCAGCAAGGAGAAATAACAGTGATGTCCAGTCCTGTTCTCAACTGCAGCTGGAACAGGCTCAGACCTAGAGAAAGGCAGTGCCCTTTGTTAGGAAGTGCCAGGGATTCCTAGGAGACTTTGTTCAGCTCTGTGTTGTAACTGGCAAAGATCAGCTGTAGGTGCCTTTGGACTGTGGAGTTACCTGGCTGATGGACTCCCACAGCTGCTTTACAAGATCACAGAAGAACAGTGGCAGTCAGTGCTGCTTGTGCTCTGGTGAACCCAGTGAATCACAGGCTGGAAAACTCCTGCTAAACCTAGTCAGGCAAATCCCCAGTCTACACTTTTCTGGGAATTTACTGCTTTTTCAGAGATTATTAAAAGTGAATTTTCACCCTACAATTCTTACTGTTAGAAAAGTAAAATAAAAACAAACTAAAAAAGACTTTCAGAACCATGAAATGGAAGATTTTTTCAAGAGTCTTGGGGTTTGATCTGAAGTAGGTTAAAGCATGCCCACAACATCTCAACCAGAATATACCTGATGTTTCATTATGGTTATACTTATTTTTGTATTTCAAGAAACACTTTATCTGTTTCCCCATGATGCAGCATTCTGGGTTCTCATAGACTTTTATTCTCTTCTTCTCTAGGATAAATACAAAAGCATTTAGACAAACTGCCTGAAAGATTGCATCTCTCAGATCCCCTTGTTAAAGCTTGCCTTTTGTCAAGTCTCCCATCTCTGTCCTGCTCTCCTTGTCTTCCTCTCCTGAGGATGTGAACACCTGCACTTCAGAAACAATCTCACTAAGTTAGCTTAGCTTCCAAACCTTACTTGTATTTCAGGTTACCATCCTTCTTAGAACTTTCTCTATGTTCTGTAGTAAATTAGTCCTAACATACTCTGAGAATTCATTCTCCAGCCTTCCACTTCAGTGGTCAAAGACCACTTCTTTAACAAGTATGCAAGTAAATAAATTGTCACCATCTCTGGCTGCAACAGGGTCTTTCAGATCATTATCACCTTTCTGCAGGACACAGGCAGTACACTCCACTTAACCTGCATTGTCACTGTGGTCAGCTGGGAAAAGAACGAACAGATCAAATCAATAAATTAGAAGTATCCTAAAATGGTTTTAGTGACATTCATCTTTTCAAGTAAGCACACTGTGTAATCCCAAGGATTGCTTCCTTCTAGTGCTTCCACTGACCTCTTCTTCCAGAGGAGCCCCATGGAAGTAGGTAACCTGGTGAGACAGAGTAACCACTCAAAGATGTGCAACATGACCTACCTGAAAAAGTTGCAACACAAGCTACTTGAGATATTAGAGTGAAACATATATTTAAGAAAAGAAACAAACAGTGCTTCAAATCACTATACTTTATTAATACTTCAGAAACATCAGATCCTACAGTGGCGAGTTCTTATCCCCACCTGTTTCCAATCACTGCTTTGAAACAACTTCTTGCAATATGCAAATAGATACATGAGGCACTGTGTGAATACAAAAGTGACAATACAAAAAAATCCCAACAATTAAACCTCATGCAATACATACATATATAAAAAATATGGCAATGTAGCATAACACACAAGCACTATTAGAACAATCCATGTAAATGAATGTACAATATGCATAGCATTTAATGATCAATGACAACAGGTTTCTGACCTGTGCATGAAACCAGTCAGCTTAAGTAAGAGTTTTAAGAGACTAGATAACTGGTTAAGCCACAGCTTATAAAACCTGCTGTACTGCAGCTTTTCTGCTCAGGGTCACAAGTGCAGATTAGCATACAAAATAAATAAGGACTATGATTCTACAAAACTTGGCTAACAGCTCCTATTTCAAAGTCACTGGCCCTCTCACTTTCATTCAAGGTTCATCACCCAACACAGTGGCAAGAAATGTGCCTAAAGCAACAGCTCCACTCTTGTACTGTTTTAATACTGATAAGAACATATATTTTGAAGTCAGCAGGAGTAGTTACAGAGGTCTCACTTACCACTACACAATCACTGGCGTTACAGTAGGGAGCAGACCCTGAAGGATGGCACTGACTGAGAAGTCACTGAGCCAGGGATGTGCTGCTGCTCCCAACCCGACTGCTCAGCCAACTGCGGCACGAGGGAGAGCTGGGGAGGGCAAGGAAGGCAGAAAGCTTCTTCCCCCACTCTCAACAGTGCAAATGTTTGAAAGCACAAACAATCTGCAGGAACAAGGAAATACAGAGACAAGAACGTTTCTGAAGTCCTGTAATCAGGGTGAGAGCTATTGTTACCTGACATAAGCTTAAGTATTCCTATGGAGTAAGATACAAAAAACAGGATTTTCTTCTCACATATCCAATACTGGTCCATGCCAAAGCAACAGTTACTGTAGTCTCTTATCTTTCTAGCTGACATGGTTCTTTTCACACTCTTGGTGTTGCAGGCCTCCAAAGATCGGACCAAATTCACTATGGACACAGATGAAGTGAAAATTATGAAGTGGCAACTAAACTGACTTAAGAGCCAACAGATTTTACAGCCTAAAAAGCAGCATTTTGGGAGAGAGGGAGTGACAATGTAAAAGGATAAAAGATAGGATAAAAAAAGGATAAAAGATAGAAGAAAAAGAAAATTGGGAAGAAAATAGGAAGGGCACAGAACAGAACTGACTTGCAGAAGAGGAAATTAAAAGTAATTAGAGTCATTAAGTTAAAGGAACTTACAGTTAAAAACTTTATACTGGCCTTTTTTTGTCAGTATAAAGTTTTGACCCCAAATAAAACAAATATCTTGCTACTACTAAACACACTGAAGAAAAAAAAAGACAAACAGGCAAAGAAAGCATCATTAATCATGCAGTATTCAGCTGAATGCCTTTTCACAAAGTTATAAAGGGCACCATGAAAAAAAAAAGAAGTATTTTTATTGCCCTGAGAAGGTCCCCATAGGATCATCCTGGTTTCCTAGCTATTATCTCTTTATCCTTGGACATCATTGCTTAGATAAAAGGATAAATAGTTCCTGGTGGGAATGCTGGACACACATTCCGGCTCCATTTGCCAAAGCAACAAAACTTCTACCTGCCTAATGTATTGCCTCAAAAGGGATAAATAACTTCAAGGAGTGAACCACTAGATGAGGAAGGACCAATGACATTCCTTTGCATGGAAATCCAGAACCATTTAATCAGCAATAATGTCAGTATTTGATATTAATATATCTCCTGGAAATTAGTAATCAGGCTTAACAGTTGAGAGAAAATTCAATAATCAGAATCTAGCTAGTCACAAAGCCCAGATATATTTAACTTTCTAAGGAGCTGAATATATCTTGTCTCTTCAACTAAAAAGCACATAATAAGACATAAAACTGACTGAGAGGAGTTTGTTATCAAAATAAAACAGACATTACAAAGCAGCCAAATTCGTTTGCTTGAAACAGTGGTTTTCAGCCGACAGTGCACTGCCAACTCTTCTAGGCTGCTTTTTTTTTTATTCCATTGTTTGCATTCCAAGAAGCTTGAAAACATTTCTTTTCCTATTGATTTTGACCTCTTCTGCTTAACAAAAGCTGCATCTTGCTAAATTTTCTATGTGGCCAACACAGCTGTCCCTTGTTTATTTTTGTGTGCACCAACAGCAGCGTGTGCAGCTTGGAACATGCATTAAACCAGGGACACTGAACAGCTTGTGAGCATTCAGGTCTGATGGGTCACACCAAAATAAAGGTTTAAGTGATTCTCTGGAAGATTTTGGTTTCCTGTTCCATGCAGAGATAACCTTATCTGTCACAAGAGCCTACCAGCTCATTTTAAGGCATTATTTTAAGAAGTGTCTATGACAGATACATGTTCAGAGGTGCAGTCACTCATTCAAGTCTCCATTTGTTTACTTCTCAGCTGACATGACTTATATAAATAAAAATACAAAAATAACATTATATTAAATAAAATCCAAGAAATATATTAAGCCCAACCAAAACACATTCAGAAAGTGTCTGGCTTTGCTCTTAAGAACTGTCAATGCTGCAAAACAAATACTCCACAGGGCTGGCTGGTTTAGTGGCTTGATTCAGTAACACAGAGGACCAGCCTCTTAGTTTTGATGCTGTTTGAAAGGTTATGATGAGCTTGGCAGAAACCTCCCTGCTTTCCAGCACTACTCAAATGCAACCAGATCTGCTCTAAACTTGTGTTTAGGGAGAGTACATAACTTCATGTAGATAGGGAAGTTTTGCATTCATTTCAAAGCTCATTTTTCTCCTTCTCCAATCCTTCCCAGGTGGCATTTTGTTCATCAGGAGGGTTTGCTCCTCAAAAAGGAGAAATGGACCATTTCTTCCTCAGAGGATTCTGTCTGAAGGCACAGGCACAATTGCAAAAGGGACAGTAATAGAACTAAGCAGGGAAATTTGATTCAGGCTTAACCAGAGCTAAATTATATATGAATCATCTCCAGTCTGCTCTGTTGTGGCTAACATCCCCCCACCTTCTCCCCAAAGCTTTTGCTTGATACTTCAGTACTATAAGACTAGAAACAGACAATGGCTGGTGCTGTACATTCAGTACCTGCATCCACAAGAATAAAAATAATTTAAGCAACAGAGTCAAACCTGTACAAAGAGTAGAGCTGGAATATTAATTTGGACTTTATTGTCTATGCCTTTTATAGATTGAGGGTATTTGCTGGTTACCTTTTGTGCAATGCCATTTAAAAATACCATTTACAAAAGTTCTTGGCCACTTGTTTTGGAAACACCTTTTTTAGGTTAGTTTTTGAAGTCTTTAGGTTAGTTTCTAGTTGGTTTTTTTTTTCTCCTTTTTTTGCTTGGGAGGGAAGCTTCAACCCCAAAGAACTGATTTAAGCTATCAACTGAAAACAGGTTTTCCAGTGCAGACAGCCAACTTATCTCCAGAATTCAGAAAGCAAGAGATGCACTTTTCCCAACATCCGACAAAATAATGGAAATTTTAGTGGCTCCTCGTGACAGAAAGTTAATGGCACTAGAAATGCTTCTTAAAAGAGCAGCATTGCATCTGACTTTGAATTGAGATAAGTGTCTATTAAATGCTATTAAAGTCATCACTGTGATTAACACTACTCAACTGCCAACACTGCTGTAACCACTCCGTGCCCAATTACTCATCTTGCAGGGCTCAGCATCCCCTCCACTCATTAACACACTCCACATTTACTCACAGCAGCACTTGCACAGTGACCAGGAACTGCAGAGGCTGGATGCTCCCTCCCAGCACTACTTTACATGGGAGGATGTTTGGAAAAACCCATTTAGTAGCATTAGCTTCCAAGGTAGCGTTGAGGGGTCACAGTAAGCCACCCTGGACACTTTTAGTGCTATTCCTTCTTTGGCTGTTTGAAGACAGAGTTACCACAGCTGACTTTTTAATGGGTGTGTTTCTAATTCTTTCAAGCACTGGTATTTCAGTCAGTTTCTGAAGAAATGACATTTGTAGCTCTATTTTCCAGCCCACTTCCTTTTTAAAATAGGCATTAATAATACTTAAATGCATTCCTGTCTCTCTCTTTCACTCCTCCATCACTCAGAGGGTGGATTTTACTTAATCTCCCTCTGTTCCAAAAATTTTCCTGCATTTCTATTATCTGTATTCTCAGGGAAAAAAAAGCCAAAACGAACCCCCAACAAATGTCATTTGTAAAATCTTAATCTTGTCTCTGTCAGACTCAGAATATTCACGGTCTTAGGTGTGTGTCTTTGAAGGAGAAGATGGGGAAAGGAAGGGAAGGTAGAAGCATGAATTACCCATAAACAAAAGAGATGCTGGATACCCACTAAGCAGAACAACTGAAGCCAGTTTCCAATCAAACAACAAAAGAATTTAAGTGTGCTCTGTTTTAAAAATTCAGGCTCCTTTAAATAGCAATTTTTCTTCTGCTGAGTGCTAAAATGCCACAGAAGACATTCATTTGAAGTCTAGTAAGACATGAAAATTATTGAACATTTGTCTTGAATCCTTCAGCTAATTTCTACAGCTTCCTGTAGATAACACATTAGGAATTACTTATTCTAGTGATGGGAAACAAACTGCCTTTTTTGACCCATTGCAATTTCTGTTGACCTGACCAGACTTTTTAAAGCTAGTAAAAAGTCTCTGAAAATGAGAGAAATAGTTTTAATCCACGCTGCAATCTGTATGAGTTCTCAAAGACTGCTCCTATCCATTTACATCTCAAAGAAATGAAGCACTATGTCAGTCAGAATGAATGCAAATGTAAGGGAACAGCTTCTAAGAAGGCAGAATTTCTTCCCTAGAGCATTGCTTGAGGATTAGATTTTATGATTGCCACAGACAGCTTTCTAAAGGCCCACTTAGCTCCCATAAAACAGAAATTATCAAATTTGAAACAAAAAAAGGATATTCTCACATAGCTGCAAGCATCCATCAAAAGACTTAAGACTTTCCTTCCTCTGTAATGCAAATCTGCCCAGAAAAGGTTGAAATAAAAGAACCATTACAAAGAGTTTGGCTTGTTCAGTCCCCTCCACCTTTGAGGAAATTTGGCAAATTTCAGAAACTAAACCTTATCGTGAATGTACCAACTTTTCACACCTCCTTTTGTAAATACAATAGCTGCCCCCTCTCCTGATATACCTCAGTTAGCAAAGAAATCAAACAATTCTGCATGATTCTTACTATATTAATAACAGAACTATTTCAAAGACACCAAGAGGCACTAGTGGTCATCAGGATTTAGCAGGGAATTGAATATCTGGGTAGAAATCAAAGAGAGATGAGTTGATAAATCCAAGGGGATTACTGCACAAGCCTCAGGGCTTCCTTAACTGAAGAAGGTTCACTACAAACACTGATGCCTGCCCCACCAGGCTGCCATAATGGAAATCCCTCCCCATCTATTTTAGGACACCAAAATGTAGGATGGAAAACTATTTACAATCTTCTCAGAAGAAAAGCTCCTGTTGCAAAACACGGCAGTGGCTGTCTGAGCTGCTGTGTAGTGAGAGAGGAGGTCACTGAGGAGTTCCTACATTAAAAACAGTAATTCCAGCAAAAGCCTTGGGTCACTGCATCATCCCACACCAGTGAAGGATCCAGAGACTGTGGACATGGACTGTGCTGCTCTGTTCTTCCTCTGAGCCATTCCAGCTCTTCCACCTAAACTTCCTCCCTAAGCAACATTAATGCTCAACATATTTAATCAACAGGACTGACATACTGCAATGACACGTGCTTCTAAATGTGGCATACAATCTTGCTGCCAAATGCAAAGCACTTTTTGTTTAGACACCGAAATTAATAACAAATTTACCATTAAGCCTTCAGATCTTGTTGAGTCCTGCTAGCCAGGCAAGACAAAACACAACCAGAGGCTCTAGCATGTTGTGAATAGAGCAGTTGTGGAACACCCTCACACATTCATTACAATTCTTTCATCCTCTGAGCTTCACAGTTCCTTAGAAAGTTATTCAGACCCAAAAGGTTCATGAATTGTGGCCAAATTATCCTTCCATTAATAAAAATTGTTACTAAACTGTTTCTAGTTTGTATTACTAAATTTTCTTGTGGAGGGCAGAAGTTACTTCTTTGTAAATGAAATAATTACTCATTGTTACTTTATGACTGAGTCTCTAGCACTTTCTGCACAAGGCAGGGAAGTAAGTCACAGTGAAGCTTTTACTACAAACCACAAGATTTGGCAACAAAGAGATGTTTTCTTGAAACCTAGTTACCACTAAAGTCATTTAGTAATAAACTGAAACATTTAAGTGCATCAATGAAAACAAAAAGTCACATTTTAAAATCTAGGAACTGTCTGACCAGACTATGATAGGCAGCCAGCAATCCTTGGGTGAAATATTTAAGGCACTTGAGGGTAGTCAGTTTTTTTATACCAGATAATAAAGACAGAGACACTTTAAAATTCCAGTTTAAATAAAAACCACAACAAAATAAAGTAACACTGAAAAACATTCCTCCAAGTGTAAAGTTCAGAAAATTAACAAATAAACACTTACAATAAAAATAAATTTCTCCTTTGTTATAGTACACAAAATAGTGGCAGGAAGAGCACATTCACCTGCTTGAGCACACAAACTGCAAAGATGTCTCTCAAATACCACAAGAGGGGTCTTTTCAGGTTGCCAAATAGCCAGTAAGCATGTTTCTTAGGGAGAAATAATCCAGTGCAGTTAAATATCAGATTCCAGTTTATAAATCAGAGTATCCCAGAAAGCAGTTGATTTTCTAACATTTTCCCTGGGATATTTCTAGCTAGTTTTCCTGCTTTTTCTGGAGCATCCATGTTTGTTTTCTCCTCTCCATACACACAAATGTTAAATGTTTCTGTTTGAATAAAGAGGCCACATCATTCTTGTAGTATCTTTGGTACAAACCAAAAGCACCTTGCACAGCACACTGGTGTCACCCAGTCCCTACATCCCAGTTCCTACAGAACACACACAGGAAGAAGCTTTTCTGTGGTGGGGACAGCTTCCCCTCTCCAACTTCCAAAGTAACATCACAGTTAAGTACAACATACAGTGCTCTTTTTAAGCACTAATTTAAATTTTCACTAAGAATTCATGAAACATATTCTCATCCATTAGCTTATACCTGTTATGGTTTCTTACCACTTCCAGGACAGAGAGATATGACCAACAGTCCTGGGACACACTTCAGTGTCTGCTCCCAGAGAAGAAATAGCTGCACAAATCTCCACGTCTGCTCAGTGTTTTTTGAGGGGAGGAGGGGAAAAAAGGGAGAAGGAAAAGACAAATGGGAACTCAGTAAAAGGGGTCTTGCCTTTCCATTCCACGTTTGTCCATTTGTCCTTTTTTCCTGATACATTTTGCCTACTGTATTAGAGGCTTCTTCAGTGGAAAGTAGTTCCTTACGTGAACTTGCTTGAACATTCTGGACTAAATAGATTCTGTCACTGTGCGGCTGCTGCCTCGCAGCTGAGGAAGTTAAAGGGTGAGCTCTGAGCATCATCATCAGCCCTAGGGCTCTTAGAGTCTCTGAGAGAGTCTGCCAGGATGTCCTGAGGATCCCTCAGGAACACCACCAGAACAGTGATGTTGTCACTGGATCCATTTTCCTTGGCAGCAGCCACCAGTCTTTCTGCTGCTTTGAGCCCCACTCCTTGGGTCTGCATCAAATGATCCAGGACCAAGTCTGCAGCCTCATGGGGCTTGATGGCATCAAAGAATCCATCGCAGGCAAGGAGCAAGTAATCTTCTGAGCCAGTCAGCTCGAAGGAATCCCCATCTGCATCACCAGAGATGTAGGGCTTCTGGCATATGTCACCTGAGACAAGCAATCAAAGCAAAGCAAAAAATATTACTTCACATGCAAACAGTTACTTCTTTACCTACCAGTCACTTTTACCATCCTCAAGGACAGCCAGATCATGTTCCAGAGGTACCTGATGCAGGACAAGAGTAGTCAAAAGCTATGGAATACTTCAGTTTCTTTAATGATACTTGGAACCTACCTAAATCCTGTGGGTTTCTAAGGAGTTCCTTTAATTTATGCTCTCCTAATTTTGCAGGGAAAATAAGGAATTTATTTCTAAATTTTTTCCTCTCAGAAATACGTTTGTGCAAGGAGATAGTCACCTTCATTTTGCAGGTGTGCCTCTTGTACAGCCTTCTGAATGTCAAGAAAACCAGATTTTTCTTGGCTATCCAGATATACAGCACAATGCCCTAAGGATCTGCTCATTGTATTTAGTTTACCAGTTTTGTATGGACATACTTACCAAATATGGGTTGCTACCAATCCAAATAGCATTATACAAATTCCATACTAATCTGCCCCCACTCCTATGTTACATTTATCTACTGTACTGCCCAGGGTTTTTTCCTCTTTTTGCCCTAATTGGCAATTAGCAAAGTAAGTTTGTTTAATAAGATCGTAATAATACTACAATTAAAATGCCCTAAATTGCTGGACGTTGAAGGAGAATGCAGTGATTTGACTTAAGCAGAAAGATCTACAGTCAGGAGAAAGATACATTCATATTAAAGTTGACAAAACCCCCTCACAATTTAGATATTAAAGCACATAAAAAAGGCTAGAGAAACATTTAATGCTTCCTCCACTTTTACAGATTAAATGCTGCACATTTGTTAAACTACTGTAAAACATAACAGTAGTTTAGGCATTTATAAGACGGAAAAAACTTAGTAGTAGAAAAAAAAATAGGACTATCATGGCTAGTATGTAAAATAAAACATTCTATGCTCATGGTAAAACCAATAAGATGATGTAGCTGCAAGCCATGTAAGATCTTGCCTTAGGGGAAAGACAGTAAATGTTTTACTATTTGTTTGATGCTGAACAAGACACCAATTACAGTAAACACAGAGTCTAAGGTGGTGTGCTTCAGTCCAACATAATCCGAAATATCCTGATTCTGATGGTTTATCTCACCAATTGCTCTGGAAACGGCCAAGGTACCATTAACCCTCCAGCAGTCCATGTAGGTTACACAGCCACCCAAAGTCTCAATCCTTGCTCTCTCGTCCTGAAAAACAGTGGAATACATTTTGTTTGCTGCTCCAGCTTCTGTATTTCTACAATGAATACAGCAAACACACGTATCAGGATCTAGCATGGAAACATGCACATAGGATTACTGGAAAGAAACCACTACTTTCCATCCCTGCTATGGCTTGGCCACAAAAAAGCAGAATTCAAGTTTTTGTATCATCATATCCTTTCCCATATGGATGAGTAAATTTTCCTGCCACTTCCTCCCATTCCATAGAGCAATTGGGTGAATATATAAATATTCAGAATGAAATACATGATAACTAGGCTAAGTAACAACAGTCTTTGCATTGATACTCTGTTAACTACTCAGTTATTACCAATATTCATGCAATGAAGGCAAAGGCTCATGCAATGCCAGGTAAACTTGCAAGGTCTCCATTCAATTTTATGGAATAAAATATCTGGCTACTTAAAATAGATAGAAAATGCACTACACTTTAAGCCAGTTAGACCAGTAGATTAGCATTAGCTTTTCAATGACAGTACTGCATATAATGAAAGATTTGCATTATGCTAACATTTTAAATTGCTATTAATCTCAAATTACTAAAATATTTTATAACAGGCAGATTTAAATTCACACACAAAAATCCTGTGAAAGTCTTTAATTACTGCAAATTCTCAGCAGTCTGAGCAGGAACTGAAATCAGGACTATCAGTACCATTCATTAATACCTTCAAGCAAGCAAGGTGTAGCAATCACCTTGTCAAGAGACAGGAGTGGATGCAAACCAAGAAATTGTTAATTCCATGCATCCTAGCATGTAGTACATGTAATTATGCAAAGCACCAAACTCTTAAAAAGGCTTGACTCCAAGAGGTTTCAAGAAACTTCTGACATCACACACTTAGGAAAAAACAAGTGAGACTTACTTCTCTTTCTGGTTTGTGAGGCTCCATTAATGTCACAGCTTTCCCTTGCTGCACAAGCATCACCTGGGAGTCCCCCAGCCATGCTATGTGTAGTTTGTTCCCTACAATCAATGCAGACACACCTGTTGTGCCACTCCGCAGCTTCTACAGAAGGGAAACAGATGTGGCAGGTGAATATGGAACCACCCTACTAGGATATATGGCAACATTGAAAACTTAGGTTTAATCACACTAAATGCAGTAGATTAGACCTGCTAATCCTAATTCAGATACTTTAAAAAAAGGTACAAGATAGTAGAGAGACTTGAAACAGACTATTTACAAACATATTTTCTAATATGCCAGATGATTAATACTGTCTCTTATGTTCTTCCTTTTCTTGCTATTAATTTCAAAACTGATCTAGGAGACTAAGAGCTCTGTTGTTTAAAACAGACATGCAGAAAAGCACGAGGATCTGAATTCCAGTAGAATGAAGATTTCACGTTTGTGAAACAAACACATCTCTCCCATCCCTTTCACATTCTCCACTATAACATTAGCAACTACAAATACCTTGCTTCACACAGATCCCCTTATCCTTGGGTATATAAATGAGAATGTCAACAAAGGAAAAAAATCTAACTGTCCTAGATTCCCTGTAAAGATTAGTGAGAGTCAGACTTTATGGAAATGCTGGTCCCTCTTTCGTACCTCATTAACAGAAATGAAGATATTAACAATGAGTACTTCCATTGTACTGCTATAATAACAGTTCTCAAACTGTGTAATGTAGATTTGAAGAAAGAATGTTCATCATAGCAACTCAATTCAAAGCTGATCAATAAGTTTAATGAACTGAGGAGTCTGATTTAAATCACAGAACACATTTTTTCACTTATAACCACCAGTGACACTAAAGGTGGGACAAGAAAGAGGAAGTCAGCAACCAAATCAGGAAGAGAGAAATCTCTTTTCCAGGTAAGAGGTAGAACAACAGAACATCTAGAGGCTGCCCAATTTAGACAACGAGGCACCAGCATTCTCTCAAATAATTGATATGTCAGAATCATTTAAATCACTTTAGCACTTCTTTTCAATTACTCATCTTGAACTCCCAAGCACTGGTTTTCCTCAAAATAAGAAGTAATTTGATCAAACAAATCCTTTATATGTAGCATAATTTCATAAAGAAGCCACTGATTCAAATAAACTGTGCTGTCAGAATTTTCTGGATAATATCACATTGTCCAACAGTTCTGAGTGTTATTTAAATACAATGGAATTAATCTCTACTCACTCACCTCTCTTTTGGCTTTGAAAAGAAACATTTCATCTGTCTTCTGGAAAGAGCATTTCAATGCCTCAGCTGGATTCTTAACAATCTCTTCATGTAACCCAACGTTTATGTGTAAGTGGGTTGCTGAGTAATTGGCAGCATCCACTCCACCATGGCCATCGAACACCGCAAAGTAAGCACGATCAACATCATCCTTTTGCAGGGATGGAGAGAGAGGAAGACATTCATGTTCAAAACCAAAATAGCTCACAGACTGGTACCAACAAGCAAAGACTTTTTATTCTGGGCTTTCTTCCATACAATTGGTAATTTAAGTCCGTTTACACATGTAAAAAATGGATAAAATGGGTACTTTGCAGGCCAATTACTTTTCTTTGTTTGCTGTTAGTCACTTAATGTACTTAAAAATAACCTGGAATTGAAGTAGCAGAGTGCTGGTTATGTAGTCCTCTGGCAGTTTCACAAACTGGCACTTGTGTAGCTGCTGTTCTCTCCCTTTCTGTTCTTAATATCATAGAATGGTTTGGGTTGGAAGGGACCTTACAGACCATCTTATTCCAGTCCCTCTGCCATGGGCAAGGACACCTTCCACTAGAGCAGGTTGCTCTGAGCCTCTCTCTTGTAGCCCCTTTAAGCACTGGAAGCTGCTATAAGGTGTCCCCAGAGCCTTCTAGACACTGTACAACCCCAGCTCTCAGCCTGTCTTCACAGCAGAGGTGCTCCAGCCCTCTCATCATCTTTGTGGCCTTCTCTGGACTCGCTCCAGCAGGTCCATCTCATTTTTATGTAGTGGGTTCCAGAGCTGGACACGGTTCTGCAGATGGGGTCTCACCAGAGCACAGAAGAAGGGCAGGTCCCCTCCCTCAGCCTGCCACCCTCACTGCTTTTGATGCAGCCCAGGACATGTTTGGCTTTCTGGGCTGCAGGCACACATTGCTAGGTCACACTGAGCTTCTAATCAACAAACACCCTCAAGTCCTGCTCCTCAGGGCTGCTCTCAATCCATATATAAGTTGTGTCAGTCACAAGAACATTCTAACTCCAGCAACACAGCACTAGGTGAACTGCCCATCTCCCTGTATCATAACTTATGACATGAATCCAGAGTCACCAGATTGTCCCTGCATCACTTCTTTATCAGGGCAGTAGTTGGCCCCCAGCAATCTGAGTCACTAAGTCCTTGCTCCAGTGCAAACACGATAAACAACTTCTGGTCAGAAATTCACAGACCATCCATCACCAGGCCCCTGTGCTTACAGCGATGTTGCAAAGCTGCCCAGCCAGCCTCCCCTGCTGTGTCCAGACTTACCGAGAGACCGAAGAGCTGATTGAACTCCGGGAGCAGGACGTGGCGATCCTCCATCTTCCGCCGGGCGTTGCGGATGGCGTGGATGGACACCAGCAGGAACCGTGTCAGTGGCCTCAGTGGTGGCAACTGCTTCTGCCACTCACAGCACACATCCCGCAGCTTGTTAAAAAAGCAGCGCTGCAGCAACTCCCCATCCAGCACTGACAGCACACAGACAAAACAGTAAGTGCTGTGTCCCACTTTCCTACACTAGCCCATTTTGGCCCATCTTTCATTCAAGTTTCTTTCCCTACAGCTACATACACACATCCAGCACCCAGCCTTTACAGGCTCTGCAAGAATTAAAATGAGGTCCTGAGAATAATGTGGAGAGAAAGTTGCAATGGAAAACAGTATAACATCAAGTAGCAGCTTTTTTACTTGCTAGTTCTTTTTCAAAATAGAGGTTTATCAAGCAGGTGATTGCACTACAAAAATCATAACAAAGACCCCCAAAAAATCTAGTATACTAGACATGAATGTTATTAAGTAAAATTAGTAAGATATAGTGGTAGGAGTTCCTGCCTACTGAAAAATAAAAGGGAATCATCAAGTGGGCAGAAAAACCTTCACGATGAGATTGCTGTTGTCTTGGACACAAGGGTTGAAAAAGCAATGGCCTGGCTTTGGGTCAGGTTATGTCCTACTGAACCACTTCAGAACTGAAACAACAAGGAAGTCTGAAAATGTTTGCTGAGGTCAATAGCTCAACTCACAGTTGAGCTGAACAGATTAGAATTTTAAGCTGTTATCTTTATCTTTTTAAATACCCATGGTTGTAGGAGCTGGAGGGACAGAGCATTTCCGCTACTCTCCAGCTTTGTCATTACAGAGCGGAACCGCAAACGCCCATTGGGCATAGCATGAAAAGCTCCAGCCAGACACTCAAATCCTTTTCTGGATAGATACCAAAGATCAATTAATCCAAACTTATTGTTCATCAGGCTGAATGGCTTGGTGCCTGGCATTGTGTCTAGCTTTGCAACACAGTATCCCTCCAAACAGGTAACAATTTAAAGATCTGTTATTTGAGTAGGAAACCTGCCTCAGTGCTAAATCAACTAACTACAAAATGCACTGAAAAGAACATTTGTAGAGCAAAAATAATTTGCTGGTCACTAGTGTATATTCTAAAGAACTGCAGTGCATGAACTCCCTTTCCTGTATCTGTTTTATCTCGACTCCTGATAACACTGCTAGCATTAAAGCTTCCTCAGAATTTTTTTTTAAAACTCCTGGTTCTCAAGCTTTTTTTTCCTCAGCAACAGTGGCTGGCCACTGATGCCTCTCTGGGTCTGGAGAACTGAAAGCTTAAATTTAAACACACATCTTTGATTAGCAGCCACTACATACTAAACAAAATTACTTTTGATTTACTTAATATGTAGGGGTTAATGGGCAAGCTATAAAAACCTTTAAATACTAAATCATCCCATATACAAAATAACTAAATAGGACAGCATCTTAGACAGCCTTGTCTACAGCTGTTAGTTTACATATTTGTAAATGTCTAGACTAATACTGACCAGAAAAGACATATTGCTGTTTAAATATTAAGCTTGTGAAATCTGACAAACAATTTAGTGCCTCATGAACAGAACTGCTTCTGCAGTGTACCACAAACAGTGGTACTCACACGTGCACACCCTCCCCCCGTTGCTTTTATGTAATCACTTCTCTTTCATTCCAAGAATGCTTTTTTTTGGCAGATTTATTACTGCAGTGCAGGAAAAGAGTCTATACTGTGCTGTAGCACGAGGAGCATCTTTCCTTCTAGTTGAACAGTTAAAGTCATGTAATAGCAGTTACAAGATAGGGGAAAAAAGAACAGTCCAAGGGTGCAGAAAAATGAACACCTTTAAAGTAGCTGTTCCTTGCCGAGATCAGGCAACACAAGTACCTTGGACAATGAGCAGTTTCCATCCTGTTTGATAGTGGAATGAATGGTCAATAGAGATTTGATCTAGATGGCAATGGTAACACAAGAATGAACAACCAAAATGGACAGGAATACATAAAATGGAAATTAAAGAAGGTTTCAACCATCAGAACAGGGAGGGTTCTGGGGCATTTGTCAACAAGGAATAGTGAGAGAGAACATGAACTAGTTCAACATCAAACTCATCCAAGGATTTTCCAATTTTGCCTGCAGTATCTTAAAAGTAGACTCCAGTCCAATCTTTATGGCCTTCAGAGAAAAACAGCAGCCTGAATATTCTACAAATGTCCCCAATATATAGTAACCAGAGACATCAGATCCTTGTGACCAAGAAAATGTCCATGTCCTATCAAGTTCTTCATTACTCCTTATTTCTAAACATTATTTCTTTATCATTCAGATAGGGTTCGTTTTGGTTTGTGGGCTCAAGATTTACATAAAACCCAGAACTACAAATTATAATCCTAGGCTCACAAATGTATAGCAGTTCATGTCTTATATGACTGCTATATTCACTTCAAAGATAATTACATGGGAGTCAACAGAGAATCTGCAGCAGAGTGACTGCAGGATGCTCTGATAACAGCTTCCAACTGCTTTGTGAAAACCTATGTAATTATCCTAGGTGAGTTATAATATGCTGCTTCTGATTTTCCTGTAGAGGCTGCAGTGATCTGGTCACACTGAGCTCCTCCTCAAGGCAGAGTCCTGCCCCAGGCCAGGTTAGCTGCAGTGAGTGAAGGCCACAAGCATTAAGGCAAGGGATGACATAATCAGAGTGCAGCATGACTTAATTAACTGAGTTCCCCCTCCTGCTGTTTCAGACTTGGACATGAATGCTGGAAGAGGCTTCTGGGAAGTGTCATATCCTGGCCATTGCAGTGCTCTGTTTGGGGCGCACTCTGTTTCAAGCCATCCCAGGGAAATGGAAGGGTGAGTATTTCCTCTTACAGAACAGACTGGTTTGCCTAGGACATCTCCATTTTTATCTTCTACTCTGCCTGCATCCTGCTCCATTTAAATTCTTGGCATTGGGACTGAAGGTTTGGTGAAGTCTGATGTTAAACACTTCAGCACGTAAATGCTCTAGGACCATCTGTTACACAAGGCACAAACCCAGTACTCAGTCACCAAGGTCTGTTCTCTTTCCAGTTCACTCAGGAGAAAATGCAGGCATCAAGTAGAAGACAAATGCATCAGCCTCTTCTTCCCTCAGTATCCCACCTTTATAGGGGAGAGTGGGAAGAAATCCTCGATAAAGACAAAGACTATTGAGCAACTTGCCAAGAGAAAGATCTGGAGTTTCAGGATGTTCAAGAGTGGAGGAGCCAGAATCTGGTTGCCAAGACAAAAGCAAGATGGTTTATATGGATGAATTGAAGGTGTTGGTGTGGCTGTACAATAACTGTGGCGATGTCAACATCAAAACACAGCAGTAATTAGCTAAGGTCACTCTACCAAAGGGAAAAGGGCACACTCTTCCCTTTCAGAAAGCCAATCCACAGGATCAGTCAGGGCTCCAGACACTGTGTTTGCATGCTGCCCACAAAACTAGCACAGCTTCCTTTCATCCCACAGATACACAGCAAAAGCAAATGAAGTTCCATTCACTGCTGCTTACCAGGCAGCCTAACCAAATAAATCTGGGAAACATTTCAAAACACTGAAGTCTTCTGAAAGACAGCCTCTGGGAAAACCACAGACGGAAAAAGAAGTATACTTACAGATGAACCTTTCCTCATCTCCTTCTCCCTCTGTTTCCACATTTTGCAGCTTAAATTCAGTCAAGTCTGTTTGGAGAATTTCATGAACTGCAGCATGGATCAATGATGCTGCAAGAAGTGGTGAAACACCTCTGCTGGTAAGAAAAGGAAGGCAAAGCAAAACAGACCGCATTAGTTTAAACTGAGCTACAACCTCACAGTGCATGGTTGGTGACCTCAGACTTAGAAAGCATTACACAAATAATACCAACTTCATTAGTAAACTAGTAGAGGAAACCATATGTTCAATATTTATTCACACAAATCTTTAGTAAGATCCTCAGTTAGATAACTGCTTTCTCAAGAATGTAAAGAGGAAGAAATGTATGAATCATATTTTCAAACTGTTGCCTCACACTCCAGTCGCAGATGGTACCTCTTTCTCTTGAGCTCTCAGATGGGAACTGCTATGTTCAGTTCCAGACTCTGAACACACACATTTTGTTTCTACTCACTACAAGGCATTTCTTGCTTGCAGTCAACAATCTCACCACAGACAGTATCAAGATCTCAGCATTATGGTAGACGCAAATCTCTAAAAAGGTTACTGAGAACTCTCCTTCCCTTTGCAAGAAAAGTCATGCTTAGTGCTAACCTACAGCCCCTATCATTCAGTTTATTCTGACTGGAAGTTTTCCAAAGAAACCACCCAGGTAAAAGATGCAAAGAGTTGAGACTGGGCACAAGGATAAGAAGAGATTCCAAGACTTGGGATTTAGAAGAAGCTTTTAGGTAGGTTTCTAGAAGACAATAATGCTACATAATCTGCTCACCCATCTACTGTTCACTCAACGCTTTATTCAAGTCACATGTTTTATAAGAAGCACACACTGTATGTTTTTGAGTCTGTAAACAAGTAAGTCCCATCCAACTCCAAGATGAGGCTACTATAAAATAACTCCTATATTCACTATAGTCTCAGGGCAAGCACTAACAACTACAGTACACAACACACGTTCCAGTCATTTTCTAGGAGCACAACAAAGAATAAGCACCAACATCCATAAAAAGCCACTTTATCCATTGTTCATGGAGTGTTTGATTCCCACAAAGTATTGAATTACACAACCAAAGCAAATGCCACATTAAGGCACCTACAGCAAGTCAAGGACAAGAGTTTGTTTTTCCAGGAAACATTTAGAAAGTTCTGCATAAAACTGGTTTGCTATGAAATGGTGGAAGCAACTGGTCCGTGATGTTGCTCAGCGATGACTGGTTTGTGCGTACAGAAGGGCAGGGAGGGGAAGACCGCGAGGTTTTAGATCCCAGTGTCAACAAGCTGAAATGCATTTTGCCATTGTGCTCCTGAAAGGGAGGCCTTGTCACATCCTTGCAGTCGTGTATGAGTACCTCCTGTGGCAGCAAACAGAAAGCATTGTGTCAGTCAGCAGGCTCCAACACAGGCCTGCTTTATGCTACACATTCTGTGGCAGTGACGACCCAATTTAATGAGTTATTTCGGTACTTCAAATAGATGGCAATGTGTTTGCAGTCCTTTCAGTGCTAGCTGCAGTCATGTCACATCAAGGGAAAACAGAATGTGGCTTTTTGTTTCTTTTTTAAGGCTAATATGTTTAGGGGAGTCAGTTCCTTTCCTAGCTCAGTTAAAGTAACAATGCCCGCTTATAATGACTCTGACACTGACAGACAACATTTTAAAAGGTCAGGCAAAAAATACATCCAAAACAGATATGGCATTCCCTGCCCTCCAAAATCTTTCTTCCTGTTTCTGTTTGAATAAGAGAAAAAGAGAGGAATATGAAAATGTAAGCCCCACAAACAATGTCAGATGTGTTGTTGATGCTGCTGAAAGTCAGAAGCTTTAGTCAAAGCACGTTTCAGCTCCAAGAATAGAGACAAGAAACATTAAGAACCAGCTACGCATTTAGCTGCACAGTGAGAGCCACAGCCTCAGACATCTTCAGAATTTCTTTGCTATGCTGGAGGAAAAATCAAATCTAGCCTAGGTTCACAGCTCAGCATCAGAAGAGGGCTTAATACTTTGATTTTAAACTCTGTATTTCTGCTTTCCAGAGTCCAGGATGGCTGAACTGGGTCCATAAAAAGCAGCTTAAACAAAAGGAAATCTACTAAGTGCTATAATGTGCAAGTCCTGTATAAACCTCTGCTTACAGGATGCCTGCAACAAAGAAAAAATTTACAAATTATGTCACATCCTTCAACTTTTTCCAGTTGTCATCCAGTCCCTAAAATGGAAATTCAGTGATTCCTCAGTACTGATATGCTTCATTCAGCTTTGCTTCCTATGTATTTCCTCCCCCTCCACAGTTCGGCAAATCTATAAGAAAGTGGTTGTTTATTGGGATTTTGTTATGCAGTCAGCAACAACATTAAACAATTGATTCTGACACACTGAAAAAGATAAAACTCTAAAAAATACCCAATCTATTTAGTTCAACCTCAGTTCTGAACAGAACATATCTGTGATTACTTTATAAACCCTTTATTATAGCATTATCATATTGGCAAGACTGGTTTTCACTAGAGCTCAAGTAAATGGAGCTCCAAGGAATAGCATCTTTCATGCAGGTTCAATGTTTACCAGTTCTAAGTCCATCCTCTGAATCAGAGACTTTAGGAGTTAACAAAATGTGTCATTAAAAAAGAGCAAGAACTGCTGCTTTAGTTGAGAGCTACAAGGTCTCACTTGGCTGGAGAGTATCTGAAAACAGCCACAGTACCTATGGCAACCAGTGCAAAAGTAACCCACTGCAATTACCATTACAGACTTCAGACCTTTCCTGTAAGCAAAGAAGAATGTCACTTATTGTTAAAATCTTCCTTTCAAAGAAGCCCAAGACACCCTGGTGATGAGCTGAACCAAGCACAATTTAATCTCCATGAATCAGAAGGAACACTGTAGCTGTTTCTTAAGTGGAAAACCAACTGTACTGGGAAGAAGAGGAAAGCTGGTGGGGTGTGTTACATGCACAGGATGCTACTTTAAGAGAATCTTAGAAGAAACACGTCACCCCCATTTCTCTGACACGCAACACTAAACACTCAGCCTCAGCACACGCAGGCTAGTAGTAAACAGACTTTGAATTTCTTTGCTGCAGGCTATTTCTTTGCTAACATAAAGGGTGTGTTTTGACCACAATAAAAAATATTTTAAAAGAATTAAAGCATGTTGTAACAGTGCAGATGAGGCATTGTAGCTTCACCAGCAGCTGAAGTCAGATTGACAGTGGCTGGAGCATTGAGTTCATAAACTCACAGCCACTCACAGTAAAATACAGGCCTTGTTTCAAAAACCTGAGTACAGATAAAAGAAGTAAGTTAAAGAGTAAAGCAATATCTATGCTAATAAAGAAGGCACTTAAATTTATATGCCACTCTCCTCCTTGAAAGATTGTGGACTACTGGACACACACAGTACTGGTAAAAGGAGATATGCAAAGCTCCTGCTGATATACATACCTCTGGGCCAAAGAAAGTTACACACGGAAGTAGAATGCAATTATGATATTTTGCATACTTTAGATTTGGCATAAATTACAGAACAAAACTTACTTCTCTTGTTCACCTTGTTTCTCTTTTGCAATACAATTCAGTTACCCATTTTTTTTCTTTTCAAAAGACCAGCTGCCACACCACCACAGCCACATTGTAATCACATATGTCAGGTCAATCATAACACTGTTACTGACCCTTTTAGTACCAGTCTTCAAAAAGAAAAAAAACCAGAATATATACGTTCTTTTGGGAAGCAGAAACCCAATAAGACAACTTCTTACTTGTTCTTATTTGGCTCATTACATCCCCAGGACACTTGCAGTGAGTGTTGCAAACAAGTCTGGTTCAAAGATGTTCCCACCTCTTCTTCCCCTCCAGTTCAAGAAGGTATATTCAGAAGTCTCTAGCAAACAGCTTTGTGGGTAAGGGGGAAGCATCCAGAGTATCAAAGGTTAGGCCACTACACTTCTGCCAGAGCCTCAGTGACAACTACACTTTTTACAAAAGCTTGAAAACAGCTGACAGACTTCCTGAAGCGCTCCATGCCCAGCTTACAGTGGCTTTGAGGACAGAGCAGTGCAGCAGATAGCAGACCCCAAACAGCTGCTCCTCAGCACTGGAAGCAGAGGAACAAGCTTTATGTCACCCCTGACGGTGGAACAAAGCCTCTCTAGGATACGCCAAACACCCCATGTTTACACAAAGCCTTCTGCATTTTTATTTACTTATTTTGCAAGCGAAAGAATTCCTATTCCCCCCACCCTAAATTATTACCAAAGTCATGGCAACAAGGCAGTAGTGGTACTGCAGGCCAGTGCACCACTGCACAATCCTCTTTTCCTTTCAGTGTGTGCATATACACATATGTTGAGGAAAAAGAAGAGCTGTATCTGCTAGCACAAGCTCTAGCATAACTCAGCTGCAGCTGCCTTATGTCCAAGGGAAGATGTGCCCTTATTTGCTTCATGGGCTCTGTAACAGCAGAAGATCACACAAAGCACAGCTCTGCCACTGTGGGCTCGGGGTGTGTTTCTGGCATGTTACAGCTCTATCAGCAGTGGGTTTAGTGCAGATCTGCAAATGCCAGCAGTTCTCCAGCAAGTGAAAGATCCTCTCACACTGCCAAAATAATAGCAGGTCACAAGTTTCCTCATAAACAAAAGCTGCTTGTATTCAGTATTTCTCCCCAATCTGCTACTTTTATTTCCCTTTCTCTTTTTATTCTTATAATCAACTCCAGAATGTTTCCACTCAAGCAGCTCTAAGCATTAGCATTTAATACAGCAGTACTTAGAACTTCCAGGGTGATGGTGGCCAGAAAAGTACAAATATACATCCATTAAGGAGAGAACATCTGACATCCTACACTGCACAGGAAGTTGTTTCTTGTCTTAATGACATCAGGTCATTATGAGATGAACGAGAGGGAATCAAAACAAATACATAAACAAAGCCACACACAGAATTTCCATCTCTTATGATTACATGAAGCAGGTTTTTTTCCAGCTTTTCTTATGAAACTATCAGAAGCAGCAGCTTTAGAATCCAGAATCCATCTGTTCAGGCCCTTCAGTTATTACTGAACAGTTTTTATACAAAATGTGCAATGAAGAGTCACCTGCTACTTCCATTTCATTCTCAGCAGGAAGACAAATCACACAACAGAACAGGAGAGGCTTAATTCCACAAAAGCCACTCTTCAATTAAGCCCTAAACATGTTGTTTCAAAATTGAGTATTTATCTTGAAACAAGGACAGAAGGGTGTTTCACACAGGTTATGGGAGCAGAATATGCAAATATGTTCCCAAGCAAGGAGAAGTACCAGTGCATTATACTAAATGGTTCAAATTAGGAATAAGTAAGTTTTAGGGGATTTATTAAAAGCAGAGGTCACAGTAGAAAGTAGTTTTCACAGAGAAAGAGACTAAAGAGCATTTTAAGAAGAGATTGGGAAATCAGAAGCAAGATAAGATTTCCTACTCCTCATGCTTAAATCATAAAACATCAAAGTATCAGAATTGCTGAATTAAGCAATCTAAAAGCAGGGAATGTTGGAAATAAAGATGCCAGGGCCTCACCTTGGGTGTGAGCACTACAGCGTAAAGCACAAAGACACAAAACAGGATGCTGAGGCAACAGCAGATTGCTTGGGAGGGGTCAGAAGAGGAAGCCCAAGTCTCTCAACTGTTATTGTAGTAAATCTCCTCAAACAGGAAGGCTGCAGGAATTTCACATTGTTCTTTGGATATGTCACAGGATGGCCATACAAGTTTCATCTATCAAGGGAAAGACGAAATTTCTTTATTTAGGGGTCTGATTTCATCTCATGCTCTGTTGCAGCAAAAGCCAGGAATATTTCAGGTTAATTTCTAAAGCTTGGGAAATAACTAACGGCCTCTTCATTCACAATCACCTATCTTCAGAGACTATCACAACTACTATCCAAAAGTGTATATTAATTAAAATTGTGCAAAACAAGGTTACTTAAGGCTGCTCTGATTCTTCAGAATGATATGTATGTATTTAGCTGCAGTTAGCAGCAGGCAGTTCCACTGATTTAAATGTACTATTCAAAGCAGAAGTATCTGCAAAGTTTAATCAGATTAGTGATTTAGGGACAAGTCCTGCCAGGGAGCAAAATGGTTTGCTGGTTTAGCTGGTGCTTTGCTACGGTAGCAGCATTTGCAGAAATTTGTTAAAATAATTAATTTTAGATTAGGACATTCATGGGTTAGCCTGATGTATCCAAGTGCTTCCATGTAAAGAGATGTGTGCAGCCTTGGAGAAGCAACAGCATTCAGAAACTCCTTGTTGGACCCAATCAATGCTATTCCTCAGCCCATTCTCTTCTCAACAGAAATCCTGATCAGCAGTGGAAGAACAACGTTCCTCATTGCAAAGGTACAAAGGTTTGTGCCTCCAAGCAACTGGAAGAACAAACTAAACATCACCATATGTTGTCCCACAAGCCAAGGATATTGCTGGACCTTTATTAGCTTGCACCCTTCAGGCCATGACTCACTGTGCAGGTGTGAATGAAGAATCTGACAACACAGAAATGAGAAGCAGAACATCAGAACTGAGTGTCAAACTCAATTCCCAATAACACTTTGATCTACAGAGAAATCCTTCAGCAGTACTAATCACCATGTAAAATATATTCTGTGACACTGGAGTGTTAGAGAAATCTCACACTCAGGAAACAGAGATCAAGCATCACTGCTAGAAGTCAGCAAGGTACATCCAATTACATCTTCCTAGTGTTAAACCAATGTAGAATGACACAGTGATACTTGAGGGTGTGTATTTTCCACCGAGCTGCCATCCCTGTGTTTCGGATGCTGCCATGACAGCCATGAGATTGCCGATCTCAACTACAGTGAGATACTGTAGTATCATACTGATCTTTTGCACAGTCACTAATCTGGCACCACTTCTGCATCTTCAACAACTTTTATAAAAACGTTTAAATGTCTTCTAATGTCAGCCCTTGCCCTTACTTATCCATTTCTTAAAACCTTTAACATCCTTCTTTCTCTTATTTCCTTACTATTCCCTCATCTATTTTATTGAGGATTCACATCAGCAGAAAAGTTTATTTAGCCTTCAAAGCTGCATTTTTGAGTGATCCACAGTAGCAAACATGGGAAAGAAAATGTAATATTGGCAATTTCTCACACAATCAAAGACTTCAGTTTTAGTTCCCAATTACAGAGATTATAAGAAGAAGGCCTGCAATTTCAAAACACAAGATTCCGGTCTTGGCCTTGGGCTGTATCAGCCTTTTTCGCCACATGCAAGAACTTAGCTTACCCTACAGGAAAATGCATCCTTTTTGCAACTACAAGATGAGGTTTATCTTTGTCATAGGAGTCCAAAACCGAGCTACAATTCTGCAGAGATCCCTACATTATTTTAGGTACATACATTGCATCCAAACTCATGGCTTCACCCAAACACAGAGCTGCCTGCAGCCAGTCATAAGAATTCATAAAAACACTTTTCTTATCTATTTCTGTTTTTCAAAATCAATTTGTGAAAAGAAGAATTAATAAGTAGATTGCTGCACTTCAGTTCTGTGTTACTTTCTTTAGTTCTCTTTCCCTTTCTTTCTTTTTTTTTTTTTTTTTTTTTTTAATTGCCAGCTCAGGATTTGGGCAACTCCACAAGACAGGCTGTGGAGCCAGAACTGGCTGCAGGGCAGGTATGCAAAAAATGCAGCTTCTGACACTGGCAGGCTCCTCTCTGTGTAAACACCAGGAGTGACAGGTGAGGTCAAAGCATTGCAAAACCATCATTCCTCCTCTGTTTCCACTTACACTGTGCCCAATAGACAACAACAGCATGTCAGCAGATATGCAGCTCAGAAATACTGAATTTTTCAATTTTTTTTTTGCAGTTTGAGTAAGGTATCCCATAACTCTACAGCTTCATACTCTCCTCTCTAAATCGATTGTAGAGAGCATCAGCCCGGCCCCCATGGCAGAGTGGGTGCCATGTGGAAAGTATTTGTTCAAGACTGGCATTACCCTGCTCTTTAAAGCACTCACCCAGAACCACTCTTGCTCCACAGAGTTCAAAGATTCAGTGCACGTGATGAATTTGCAATCTCACTGCGGAATGCAACAGCTGTGTTTTGTTCAAGAGCAATTTAGTCAAGGCACAACTAACTAATGCAATGATTATCTGTGCCTTTTTAAACCACTGACTAAGAAATTGTATTTCTTTGGCATGTGTTTCTCATCTTCAGGTTTAGGCACACCATTTAACTGAGTGATATAATGTCCATAATTATCTCTGTAATATGTAGGAGTAACTGGATTTTTATGGCAAATTTCTCAGACAATTAAAATATCTAAAAATCACCTATACACTTTCAACAACAACAACAAAAAATCTATCTCGTGTTCATAAAATCACCAGATGGTAGTTAAAAAGACAAGTAATTCAAACCATGTTTTCTATCTATCAAATTCCTCTACTAATCAGGTAACATTCAGCATATACCAAACCAGAACCAGTCACCTCCACACCCCCAGTACCACAACAGTCTGATCACCACTGGTGTTCTTTTAGACCATCTCCAATCCCTGTTCTTGACTCTTAGAAGCAGGTTAGTGAAACAGACTGTGGTAGGAACTTTGTAACACATGGAATACACAGGCCCTGCTGCTGGAAGAGAGAGGAGTATCAGGAGACAAGAAATTACTTTCTCGATGAAGCACAAACTTGCCAAAACAAGTAAGTCACATCCCAATTCTCAGCAGTGTTCAAGAGGAAGTCTACACTGTTCGGGGTGAAGGTTACAAGGATGCAGTCAGGGGATGACAGAAGCACCACTGATGAGCAGCTGCGTGTTCCAGCGGTGGTGTAACTACGCTCCTGAAGTTTTAAGGAAACATCAGCTTGAGAACCCCACACAAGCACGTCGCAATCGGGAGGGCTGGGGAGCTGAACACCCCCGGCAGCCCTGAAAGGCACCTCACGGACCTCCCCTCCCTCCCAGACTTCCAAGCTGACCCACACAGGAGCCCTGAAGGACCTTAATTCACGCTGTTGGCACTCCACCACAAGAATCGCCCTATCGCGCTAATTGCACGCTTTTAACTGAATCTGCACCGAGAGTGGGAGAGGAATATTTTTGAAAAGCACACACAAACAATACTATGAAGGCACGGGGCCGGAGGCCTGTGGCCTGAATAGAAGCATGCTATTAACAGTCACAAAAAGTCATTTAGAAGGGGGAATAATAAATAAATAAATAAATCTCCAAACCTAAAATTCCCTGGAGACTCTGAGGGCTCTCCCCCGCCCCCGGCGGGCCCCGCGTCTGGAGGAAGCGCCTCCCGCGCCTGCACCTGCACCTGCTGCGGCCCCGCTGCCGGGGCGGCCCCGCTCCCTCACGCCGCCCGTCAGCGGCGCCCCCGGGGGCAGCCCGGCCGGAGCCCCCCGCCCGCCCAG